>WNGS01157879.1:116914-134267 GCA_020271785.1 Procambarus virginalis
AGTATTAGAACTGTGAAAATAAATAGAGGTGGGTCAAAGAACTAACTTCTGATGAACTTTTTAAAATATCTGCTTTATTTTGGTCCACAAGAACTCTTTAAAAGTGCATCGATGATTAAAATTTAATATTTTCGGTCTTAAACTGGTCTCTGACAATTTTTGGCCTTAAACTGGACTGAATATTTCCCATACGAATCCTTTAAGACCGCAGCAATTATTTTCCAAAAAGACAATATTGCACGCTAAGACGTCTATTTTCATGGGGAAAACAAAAAAGACAGCTAAGGCATCTATTTTCCTGGGGCCGAAAAACAAAAATGACAACTAAGACATACATTCCACTACTGTGGGTGTGGCGAACTTGTCTGTGTGTTTTGAGAGGTATACGGTCTTTGGGGAGCTTGTGAACTGCAATACGGAAGGAATCTAGAAAATTGCAGGATGCAGTTTGGTTTGTTTGACCAAAATAAATTTTAATAAAGTCTTTATTTGAGTGTGTTGTCAAGTAGTCTTGGCACGTGTGCTTTGTTGGTAAGCTTATGTTAACATGAAGTGCTTACTGGATGCTTGCCTATATGCATTTGTGCTCATATAAGTTATAGAGGTAGTTAAAATTGTCTTATATTTAATGGCGACGTAAATGAAGCAATCCACTCTCCATGCTTTCTCTCCTTACAGCCGGTAATGGTGCTCTTGCCGCGCACCACCTGAACACCATGGCTGAGCCTGCTGGGACCCTCAGAGCTAGGCGCAGTGGCACCTCACATCCAGGGCACCAGGGACGCTCAGACCACCAGGGACGAGAGCAGATTCACCACCAGGGACGCTCAGACCACCAGGGACACACAGACCACCAGGGACGAGAGCGAATTCGCCGACGAGACGTGTCTGGAGTGTCAGCTGGAGTCACAGAGGGAGTTCTGCCGTGCAAGCGGTTGGCGATGAGAGGCTTGGTTAAGGCCAAGTGTTTTCCCTCTACTGAGGCAGAATTAACTGAGACCAAGTACGTCCCTTACTTCTCTATTGACACTTTTGAGGGTCAAGAACCGTCAGCACTTCACTGTGGCGTCTCGTCGCTGACAGAAGATGTTAGGCCCTTCAGCTGGCGCACTGATAGTTGGCGAGGGGAGTGTCAGTGCCCCTCTGACCGCACCTGCCCTCAACACGTGCTCAGGGACACGTGCGCGCGACGCAGTCAACCTTCAGTCATCTTGAACACTCAGTGTAACCGGAATAATAAAAGTATAGAAACGGGAAATGTTGTGTATCGCAGAGCGAGCCACACTTGGCCGCCTACACACTGTAACAGGAGAGATTACGCAGCCAATTCTCACACCAACTTAGTAAAGTGTTCCAAGTTAAGTGGGTGTTATCTAAAGCAGCGATTACCAACAGGCGCCACTAGACCGGAAATGGGGGCGGTGTTGGTGGTAATTGTGGTGGCAATGGTGGCCGGTTGTTGCCAAGCGTTGCCCACACTGTCCCCGCACCCGCTCCCTCACTCTCACCCACGCCCACTACCACGCCCACTACCACGCCCACTACCACGCCCACTACCACGCCCACTACCACGCCCACATGTCTTCAACACCTCCCTGGAAACAGAGGGACTCAGAAGAGGTAAGTGCAAAGCTGCAAGTAATTTGTTTAATTCGACTATCTTCCTTTTGCGCAACTGTAATGTATTGGTGATCTCATCAAGGTGACTGTGATGTCTTGGTGACTGGTGATGGTCTAGCAGGGGCGGGACACCTGCTGGGTGATGGTCTAGCAGGGGCGGGACACCTGCTGGGTGATGGTCTAGCAGGGGCGGGACACCTGCTGGGTGATGGTCTAGCAGGGGCGGGACACCTGCTGGGTGATGGTCTAGCGGGGGCGTGACACCTGCTGGGTGATGGTCTAGCGGGGGCGGGACACCTGCTGAGTGATGGTCTAGCAGGGGCGGGACACCTGCTGAGTGATGGTCTAGCAGGGGCGTGACACCTGCTGGGTGATGGTCTAGCAGGGGCGGGACACCTGCTGGGTGATGGTCTAGCAGGGGCGGGACACCTGCTGGGTGATGGTCTAGCAGGGGCGGGACACCTGCTGAGTGATGGTCTAGCAGGGGCGTGACACCTGCTGGGTGATGGTCTAGCAGGGGCGGGACACCTGCTGGGTGATGGTCTAGCAGGGGCGTGACACCTGCTGGGTGATGGTCTAGCGGGGGCGGGACACCTGCTGGGTGATGGTCTAGCAGGGGCAGGACACCTGCTGGGTGATGGTCTAGCAGGGGCGTGACACCTGCTGGGTGATGGTCTAGCAGGGGCGGGACACCTGCTGGGTGATGGTCTAGCAGGGGCGGGACACCTGCTGGGTGATGGTCTAGCAGGGGCGGGACACCTGCTGGGTGATGGTCTAGCAGGGGCGGGACACCTGCTGGGTGATGGTCTAGCGGGGGCGTGACACCTGCTGGGTGATGGTCTAGCGGGGGCGGGACACCTGCTGGGTGATGGTCTAGCAGGGGCGTGACACCTGCTGGGTGATGGTCTAGCAGGGGCGGGACACCTGCTGGGTGATGGTCTAGCAGGGGCAGGACACCTGCTGGGTGATGGTCTAACGGGGGCGTGACACCTGCTGGGTGATGGTCTAACAGGGGCGTGACACCTGCCGGGTGATGGTCTAGCGGGGCGTGACACCTGCTGGGTGATGGTCTAGCGGGGCGGGACACCTGCTGGGTGATGGTCTAGCGGGGGCGGGACACCTGCTGGGTGATGGTCTAGCGGGGGCGGGACACCTGCTGGGTGATGGTCTAGCGGGGGCGGGACACCTGCTGGGTGATGGTCTAGCGGGGGCGGGACACCTGCTGGGTGATGGTCTAGCGGGGGCGGGACACCTGCTGGGTGATGGTCTAGCGGGGGCGGGACACCTGCTGGGTGATGGTCTAGCGGGGGCGGGACACCTGCTGGGTGATGGTCTAGCGGGGGCGGGACACCTGCTGGGTGATGGTCTAGCGGGGGCGTGACACCTGCTGGGTGATGGTCTAGCAGGGGCGGGACACCTGCTGGGTGATGGTCTAGCAGGGGCGGGACACCTGCTGGGTGATGGTCTAGCAGGGGCGGGACACCTGCTGGGTGATGGTCTAGCAGGGGCGTGACACCTGCTGGTGATGGTCTAGCAGGGGCGTGACACCTGCTGGGTGATGGTCTAGCAGGGGCGGGACACCTGCTGGGTGATGGTCTAGCAGGGGCGGGACACCTGCTGGGTGATGGTCTAGCAGGGGCGGGACACCTGCTGGGTGATGGTCTAGCAGGGGCGGGACACCTGCTGGGTGATGGTCTAGCGGGGGCGTGACACCTGCTGGGTGATGGTCTAGCGGGGGCGGGACACCTGCTGGGTGATGGTCTAGCAGGGGCGTGACACCTGCTGGGTGATGGTCTAGCAGGGGCGGGACACCTGCTGGGTGATGGTCTAGCAGGGGCGGGACACCTGCTGGGTGATGGTCTAGCAGGGGCGGGACACCTGCTGGGTGATGGTCTAGCAGGGGCGGGACACCTGCTGGGTGATGGTCTAGCAGGGGCGGGACACCTGCTGGGTGATGGTCTAGCAGGGGCGGGACACCTGCTGGGTGATGGTCTAGCAGGGGCGGGACACCTGCTGGGTGATGGTCTAGCAGGGGCGGGACACCTGCTGGGTGATGGTCTAGCAGGGGCGGGACACCTGCTGGGTGATGGTCTAGCAGGGGCGGGACACCTGCTGGGTGATGGTCTAGCAGGGGCGGGACACCTGCTGGGTGATGGTCTAGCAGGGGCGGGACACCTGCTGGGTGATGGTCTAGCAGGGGCGGGACACCTGCTGGGTGATGGTCTAGCAGGGGCGGGACACCTGCTGGGTGATGGTCTAGCGGGGCGGGACACCTGCTGGGTGATGGTCTAGCAGGGGCGGGACACCTGCTGGGTGATGGTCTAGCAGGGGCGGGACACCTGCTGGGTGATGGTCTAGCAGGGGCGGGACACCTGCTGGGTGATGGTCTAGCAGGGGCGGGACACCTGCTGGGTGATGGTCTAGCAGGGGCGGGACACCTGCTGGGTGATGGTCTAGCAGGGGCGGGACACCTGCTGGGTGATGGTCTAGCAGGGGCGGGACACCTGCTGGGTGATGGTCTAGCAGGGGCGGGACACCTGCTGGGTGATGGTCTAGCAGGGGCGGGACACCTGCTGGGTGATGGTCTAGCAGGGGCGGGACACCTGCTGGGTGATGGTCTAGCAGGGGCGGGACACCTGCTGGGTGATGGTCTAGCAGGGGCGGGACACCTGCTGGGTGATGGTCTAGCAGGGGCGGGACACCTGCTGGGTGATGGTCTAGCAGGGGCGGGACACCTGCTGGGTGATGGTCTAGCAGGGGCGGGACACCTGCTGGGTGATGGTCTAGCAGGGGCGGGACACCTGCTGGGTGATGGTCTAGCAGGGGCGGGACACCTGCTGGGTGATGGTCTAGCAGGGGCGGGACACCTGCTGGGTGATGGTCTAGCAGGGGCGGGACACCTGCTGGGTGATGGTCTAGCAGGGGCGGGACACCTGCTGGGTGATGGTCTAGCAGGGGCGGGACACCTGCTGGGTGATGGTCTAGCAGGGGCGGGACACCTGCTGGGTGATGGTCTAGCAGGGGCGGGACACCTGCTGGGTGATGGTCTAGCAGGGGCGGGACACCTGCTGGGTGATGGTCTAGCAGGGGCGGGACACCTGCTGGGTGATGGTCTAGCAGGGGCGGGACACCTGCTGGGTGATGGTCTAGCGGGGCGGGACACCTGCTGGGTGATGGTCTAGCGGGGGCGGGACACCTGCTGGGTGATGGTCTAGCGGGGGCGGGACACCTGCTGGGTGATGGTCTAGCGGGGCGGGACACCTGCTGGGTGATGGTCTAGCAGGGGCGGGACACCTGCTGGGTGATGGTCTAGCAGGGGCGGGACACCTGCTGGGTGATGGTCTAGCAGGGGCGGGACACCTGCTGGGTGATGGTCTAGCAGGGGCGGGACACCTGCTGGGTGATGGTCTAGCAGGGGCGGGACACCTGCTGGGTGATGGTCTAGCAGGGGCGGGACACCTGCTGGGTGATGGTCTAGCAGGGGCGGGACACCTGCTGGGTGATGGTCTAGCAGGGGCGGGACACCTGCTGGGTGATGGTCTAGCAGGGGCGGGACACCTGCTGGGTGATGGTCTAGCAGGGGCGGGACACCTGCTGGGTGATGGTCTAGCAGGGGCGGGACACCTGCTGGGTGATGGTCTAGCGGGGGCGGGACACCTGCTGGGTGATGGTCTAGCAGGGGCGGGACACCTGCTGGGTGATGGTCTAGCGGGGGCGGGACACCTGCTGGGTGATGGTCTAGCAGGGGCGGGACACCTGCTGGGTGATGGTCTAGCAGGGGCGGGACACCTGCTGGGTGATGGTCTAGCGGGGGCGGGACACCTGCTGGGTGATGGTCTAGCAGGGGCGGGACACCTGCTGGGTGATGGTCTAGCAGGGGCGGGACACCTGCTGGGTGATGGTCTAGCAGGGGCGGGACACCTGCTGGGTGATGGTCTAGCAGGGGCGGGACACCTGCTGGGTGATGGTCTAGCAGGGGCGGGACACCTGCTGGGTGATGGTCTAGCAGGGGCGGGACACCTGCTGGGTGATGGTCTAGCGGGGGCGGGACACCTGCTGGGTGATGGTCTAGCAGGGGCGGGACACCTGCTGGGTGATGGTCTAGCAGGGGCGTGACACCTGCTGGGTGATGGTCTAGCAGGGGCGTGACACCTGCTGGGTGATGGTCTAGCAGGGGCGGGACACCTGCTGGGTGATGGTCTAGCGGGGGCGGGACACCTGCTGAGTGATGGTCTAGCGGGGGCGGGACACCTGCTGGGTGATGGTCTAGCAGGGGCGGGACACCTGCTGGGTGATGGTCTAGCAGGGGCGGGACACCTGCTGGGTGATGGTCTAGCAGGGGCGGGACACCTGCTGGGTGATGGTCTAGCAGGGGCGGGACACCTGCTGGGTGATGGTCTAGCAGGGGCGGGACACCTGCTGGGTGATGGTCTAGCAGGGGCGGGACACCTGCTGGGTGATGGTCTAGCAGGGGCGGGACACCTGCTGGGTGATGGTCTAGCAGGGGCGGGACACCTGCTGGGTGATGGTCTAGCAGGGGCGGGACACCTGCTGGGTGATGGTCTAGCAGGGGCGGGACACCTGCTGGGTGATGGTCTAGCAGGGGCGGGACACCTGCTGGGTGATGGTCTAGCAGGGGCGGGACACCTGCTGGGTGATGGTCTAGCAGGGGCGGGACACCTGCTGGGTGATGGTCTAGCAGGGGCGGGACACCTGCTGGGTGATGGTCTAGCAGGGGCGGGACACCTGCTGGGTGATGGTCTAGCGGGGGCGTGACACCTGCTGGGTGATGGTCTAGCAGGGGCGGGACACCTGCTGGGTGATGGTCTAGCAGGGGCGTGACACCTGCTGGGTGATGGTCTAGCAGGGGCGGACACCTGCTGGGTGATGGTCTAGCAGGGGCGGACACCTGCTGGGTGATGGTCTAGCAGGGGCGGGACACCTGCTGGGTGATGGTCTAGCAGGGGCGGGACACCTGCTGGGTGATGGTCTAGCAGGGGCGGGACACCTGCTGGGTGATGGTCTAGCGGGGGCGGGACACCTGCTTGGTGATGGTCTAGCAGGGGCGGGACACCTGCTGGGTGATGGTCTAGCAGGGGCGGGACACCTGCTGGGTGATGGTCTAGCAGGGGCGGACACCTGCTGGGTGATGGTCTAGCAGGGGCGGGACACCTGCTGGGTGATGGTCTAGCAGGGGCGGGACACCTGCTGGGTGATGGTCTAGCAGGGGCGGGACACCTGCTGGGTGATGGTCTAGCGGGGGCGGGACACCTGCTGGTGATGGTCTAGCGGGGGCGGGACACCTGCTGGGTGATGGTCTAGCAGGGGCGGGACACCTGCTGGGTGATGGTCTAGCGGGGCGTGACACCTGCTGGGTGATGGTCTAGCGGGGGCGTGACACCTGCTGGGTGATGGTCTAGCAGGGGCGGGACACCTGCTGGGTGATGGTCTAGCAGGGGCGGGACACCTGCTGGGTGATGGTCTAGCAGGGGCGGGACACCTGCTGGGTGATGGTCTAGCAGGGCGGGACACCTGCTTGGTGATGGTCTAGCAGGGGCGGGACACCTGCTGGGTGATGGTCTAGCGGGGGCGGGACACCTGCTGGGTGATGGTCTAGCGGGGGCGGGACACCTGCTGGGTGATGGTCTAGCAGGGGCGGGACACCTGCTGGGTGATGGTCTAGCAGGGGCGGGACACCTGCTGGGTGATGGTCTAGCAGGGGCGTGACACCTGCTGGGTGATGGTCTAGCAGGGGCGGGACACCTGCTGGGTGATGGTCTAGCAGGGGCGGGACACCTGCTGGTGATGGTCTAGCAGGGGCGGGACACCTGCTGGGTGATGGTCTAGGAGGGGCGTGACGCCTGCTGGGTGATGGTCTAGCAGGGGCGGGACACCTGCTGGGTGATGGTCTAGCAGGGGCGTGACACCTGCTGGTGATGGTCTAGCAGGGGCGGGACACCTGCTGGGTGATGGTCTAGCAGGGGCGGGACACCTGCTGGGTGATGGTCTAGGAGGGGCGTGACACCTGCTGGGTGATGGTCTAGCAGGGGCGTGACACCTGCTGGGTGATGGTCTAGCAGGGGCGGGACACCTGCTGGGTGATGGTCTAGCGGGGCGGGACACCTGCTGGTGATGGTCTAGCGGGGGCGGACACCTGCTGGTGATGGTCTAGCGGGGGCGGGACACCTGCTGGGTGATGGTCTAGCGGGGGCGGGACACCTGCTGGGTGATGGTCTAGCAGGGGCGGGACACCTGCTGGGTGATGGTCTAGCAGGGGCGGGACACCTGCTGGGTGATGGTCTAGCGGGGGCGGGACACCTGCTGGGTGATGGTCTAGCAGGGGCGGGACACCTGCTGGGTGATGGTCTAGCAGGGGCGGGACACCTGCTAGGTGATGGTCTAGCAGGGGCGGGACACCTGCTGGGTGATGGTCTAGGAGGGGCGTGACACCTGCTGGGTGATGGTCTAGCAGGGGCGGGACACCTGCTGGGTGATGGTCTAGCAGGGGCGGGACACCTGCTGGGTGATGGTCTAGCAGGGGCGGGACACCTGCTGGGTGATGGTCTAGCAGGGGCGTGACGCCTGCTGGGTGATGGTCTAGCGGGGGCGGGACACCTGCTGGGTGATGGTCTAGCAGGGGGTGACACCTGCTGGGTGATGGTCTAGCGGGGGCGGGACACCTGCTGGGTGATGGTCTAGCAGGGGCGGGACACCTGCTGGTGATGGTCTAGGAGGGGCGTGACCCTGCTGGGTGATGGTCTAGCGGGGGCGTGACACCTGCTGGGTGATGGTCTAGCAGGGGCGGGACACCTGCTGGGTGATGGTCTAGCAGGGGGGGACACCTGCTGGGTGATGGTCTAGCAGGGGCGGGACACCTGCTGGGTGATGGTCTAGCGGGGGGGACACCTGCTGGGTGATGGTCTAGCAGGGGCGGGACACCTGCTGGGTGATGGTCTAGCAGGGGCGGGACACCTGCTGGGTGATGGTCTAGCAGGGGCGGGACACCTGCTGGGTGATGGTCTAGCAGGGGCGGGACACCTGCTGGGTGATGGTCTAGCAGGGGCGGGACACTGCTGGGTGATGGTCTAGGAGGGGCGGGACGCCTGCTGGGTGATGGTATGCGAGGGCGCGGGAGCGTGACACCCTGCTGGGTGATGGTCTAGCAGGGGCGTGACACCTGCTGGGTGATGGTCTAGCAGGGGCGGGACACCTGCTGGGTGATGGTCTAGCAGGGCGGGACACCTGCTGGTGATGGTCTAGCGGGGCGGGACACCTGCTGGGTGATGGCTAGCAGGGCGGGACACCTGCTGGGTGATGGTCTAGCAGGGGCGGGACACTGCGGGTGATGGTCTAGCAGGGGCGGGACACCTGCTGGGTGATGGTCTAGCAGGGGCGGGAACCTGCTGGGTGATGGTCTAGCAGGGGCGGGACACCTGCTGGTGATGGTCTAGCAGGCGGGGACACCTGCTGGGTGATGGTCTGCGGGGGCGGGACACCTGCTGGGTGATGGTCTAGGAGGGGCGGGACACCTGCTGGGTGATGGTCTAGGAGGGGCGGGACACCTGCTGGGTGATGGTCTAGCAGGGGCGGGACACCTGCTGGGTGATGGTCTAGCAGGGNATCTCCCAGAGGGTATAGAATCGTTTCTCTCAATGTTTGCCGATGATGCAAAAATTATGAGGAGGATTGAAACCGAGGACGATAGTAGGAGGCTACAAGACGACCTAGACAGACTGAGTGAATGGTCCAACAAATGGCTGTTGAAGTTCAACCGAGTAAATGCAAAGTAATGAAACTAGGCAGTGGAAACAGGAGGCCAGACACAGGATACAGAATAGGAGATGAAGTACTTAATGAAACGGACAGAGAGAAAGATCTAGGAGTTGATATCACACCAAACCTGTCTCCTGAAGCCCACATAAAAGGATAACATCTGCGGCATATGCGAGGCTGGCTAACATCAGAACAGAGTTCAGGAACCTGTGTAAGGAATCATTCAGAATCTTGTACACCACATATGTAAGACCAATCCTGGAGTATGCAGCCCCAGCATGGAGCCCGTACCTTGTCAAGCACAAACGAAGCTGGAAAAAGTCCAAAGGTATGCCACTAGACTAGTCCCAGAACTAAGAGGCATGAGTTACGAGGAAAGGCTGCGGGAAATGCACCTTACGACACTGGAAGACAGAAGAGTAAGGGGAGATATGATCACAACCTACAAAATCCTCAGAGGAATCAACCGGGTAGACAAGGACAAACTATTCAACACTGGGGGGACGCGAACAAGGGGACACAGGTGGAAACTGAGTACCCACATGAGCCACAGAGACGTTAGAAGGAACTTTTCAGTGTCAGAGTAGTTAACGGATGGAATGCATTAGGCAGTGATGTGGTGGAGGCTGACTCCATACACAGTTTCAAGGGTAGATATGATAGAGCCCAGTAGGCTCGGGAATCTGTACACCAGTTGATTGACAGTTGAGAGGCGGGACCAAAGAGCCAAAGCTCAACCCCCGCAAGCACAAATAGGTGAGTACACACACACACACACACACACACACACACACACATACACACACACACACACACACACACACACACACACACACACACACACACACACACACACACACAGTCTCCCCATACCAGATCCTCCAAGCTCCCGCTCACCCCAGACCCCACAGGTCCCCCAAGAGGAGAAGCAGAAGAGAGTCAGTTTCAGGGTAATGTACACGAACATAGATGGGATCACAAGCAAGACAAGTGAACTAAGGGAAAGAGCACAAGAGGTGAACCCAGATGTAATCGGACTCACCGAGACAAAACTCTCTGGAATCATAACGAATGCTGTGTTTCCCAGGAGTACACAGTAATAAGGAAAGAGAGGGAAGGTAGGGGAGGAGGCGGAGTGGCCCTACTCATGAGAAAGGAATGGAGTTTTAAGGAGATGGCTATCCCGGGCTGTGAGGGTTTCAGAGACTACATAGCAGGCACCATGACAATGGGAGGACCAAGGATAGTAGTAGCAGTAATATATAACCCTCCACCAAATGACAGAAGACCCAGTCAAGAGTATGAAAATAACAACATGGCAGTTAACACTATAATTGAGAGGGCAGCCTCTGCTGCCTGTAGAAATAGATCCCACCTGCTCATCATGGGGGACTTCAATCACAGAGGAATTGATTGGGAGAACAAGGAACCGCATGGCGGCGAGGATACGTGGAGAGCCAAACTACTCGAGGTGGTGACTAGAAACTTCTTAACCCAGCATGTCAGAGAACCCACAAGGATGAGAGGAAATGACGAACCAGCGAGACTCGACCTGGTCTTCACCCTGAACGACTCTGACATAAGAGAAATCGGTTTTGAGGCCCCAGTAGGGATGAGCGACCACAGTGTATTGGAGTTTGAGTACCTGATTGAAGAAGGGTTATTGAACTCGAGGAGAGATACTGAAACCAAAAGGTTAGCATACCGAAAGGGAAACTATGAGGAGATAAGAAAATTCCTAACAGACATAGCATGGGAAACAGAGCTCAGGGAAAAGACGGCCCAAGATATGATGGACTACATCACGCAAAAGTGCAAGGAAGCAGCAAACAAGTTTGTCCCAGCCCAAAAGGAAAACAGTGAAATGAAGATGAGAAACCCATGGTTTAATCAGAGATGTAGGCTAGCTAAGCAACAAAGTAAAAGGACATGGAGAAACTATAGGAATAACAGGACACTGGAGAGCAGAGAAAGATACCAGAATGCCAGGAATGAATATGTCAGGATGAGAAGAGAGGCGGAAAGACAATACGAAAACGACATCGCAAGCAAGGCAAAGACTCAGCCTAAATTGCTGCATAGCCACATCAGGAGAAAAACAACAGTAAAGGAACAGGTTATGAAATTAAGGATAGGGGCAGAAGGATTCACTACAAACGACAAGGAAGTATGTGAGGAACTGAATAAGAAATTCCAAGAGGTCTTCACCCTAGAACTAGGAGAAATCCCAGAGTTAAGAGAGGGGATAGCTAGCCAGGAACCACTGGAAGAGTTTGAGATTACAAGCGGGGAAGTAAGAAAGTGTTTACTAGAGTTGGATGTGACAAAGGCTATAGGCCCAGATGGAATCTCTCCTTGGATACTTAAGGAAGGAGCAGAAGAACTGTGCCTACCACTCTCCATAGTGTATAACAAATCTCTGGCAACAGGGGAACTGCCAGAAATTTGGAAAGCAGCTAATGTAGTCCCGATATACAAGAAAGGGGATAGACAGGAGGCACTGAATTACAGGCCAGTGTCCCTAACCTGCATACCATGCAAGCTGATGGAGAAGATTGTGCGAAGAAAGCTAGTGGAGCACCTGGAGCGAAAGAACTTTGTAACACAGCACCAACATGGATTCAGGGATGGCAGGTCCTGCCTCACAGGGTTACTTGAATTCTACGACCAGGCAACAAAAATAAGGCAAGAAAGAGAAGGGTGGGCAGACTGCATATTTTTGGATTGTCAGAAAGCCTTTGATACAGTGCCACACAAGAGGCTAGTGAAAAAGCTCGAGATGCAGGCTGGAGTGAAAGGGAAGGTACTCCGTTGGATACAGGAGTACCTAAGCAACAGGAGACAAAGAGTCAGTGTGAGGGGTGAGGTCTCAGATTGGCGAGACGTTACAAGTGGAGTCCCGCAGGGGTCAGTCCTTGGACCTATACTGTTTCTGATATATGTAAATGATCTCCCAGAGGGTATAGAATCGTTTCTCTCAATGTTTGCCGATGATGCAAAAATTATGAGGAGGATTGAAACTGAGGACGATAGTAGGAGGCTACAAGACGACCTAGACAGACTGAGTGAATGGTCCAACAAATGGCTGTTGAAGTTCAACCCGAGTAAATGCAAAGTAATGAAACTAGGCAGTGGAAACAGGAGGCCAGACACAGGATACAGAATAGGAGATGAAGTACTTAATGAAACGGACAGAGAGAAAGATCTAGGAGTTGATATCACACCAAACCTGTCTCCTGAAGCCCACATAAAAAGGATAACATCTGCGGCATATGCGAGGCTGGCTAACATCAGAACAGCGTTCAGGAACCTGTGTAAGGAATCATTCAGAATCTTGTACACCACATATGTAAGACCAATCCTGGAGTATGCAGCCCCAGCATGGAGCCCGTACCTTGTCAAGCACAAAACGAAGCTGGAAAAAGTCCAAAGGTATGCCACTAGACTAGTCCCAGAACTAAGAGGCATGAGTTACGAGGAAAGGCTGCGGGAAATGCACCTTACGACACTGGAAGACAGAAGAGTATGGGGAGATATGATCACAACCTACAAAATCCTCAGAGGAATCGACCGGGTAGACAAGGACAAACTATTCAACACTGGGGGGACGCAAACAAGGGTACACAGGTGGAAACTGAGTACCCACATGAGCCACAGAGACGTTAGAAGGAACTTTTTCAGTGTCAGAGTAGTTAACGGATGGAATGCTTTAGGCAGTGATGTGGTGGAGGCTGACTCCATACACAGTTTCAAGGGTAGATATGATAGAGCCCAGTAGGCTCGGGAATCTGTACACCGGTTGATTGACAGTTGAGAGGCGGGACCAAAGAGCCAAAGCTCAACCCCCGCAAGCACAAATAGGTGAGTACACACACACACACACACACAGTTTTGGTCAGGCAGCCGTGGTGGGCAGAAGTGGTGTCTGGGAAGCTCTTGGGAAGCTAGTGAATTGGGAGGGATAATCAGTGATATGTGTATTTGAGTTTATATGAGTGATTGAATAACTAGTAAGCTCACTCAAACCACAAGAGAGTGAAGAAAAAAAGTAGAAACAGCACCATTGAAAATAAGTGTTGAGTACATGGTCGCATTGTGGAATTGTGGAGCCGACTAGCGTGGACGTGACCTCACCAGCTGTGACGCCGGGACCTCACACCTGACGAGCTGCGTGGAGTACTTTCTCGCCTGTTTGTGCTGCAGATTGTGCAAGGTATTGAGGAGCGCCTTTTTGGCTAGGTTTGTTACTGCAATGACAAGATCAGGAAGGGCTTGAAGGTCAATCACCAGCAGGGACGAGGTGGAGGACAAATGTATAGACTAATTAATAGGTAAATTTGTAATAAATCCTCTCCTATGTTGGACTCTGTGGAAATGAACGAGCTCTTGCGCTGGCTGCAGAAGGAGACCGTATTGAATACTTCATACTCAAGACTGCTTCAAATTAGAAGTATTATCAGGCAACATCACCGTTACAAGGTAATTAAGGAAAGGAGGATAGAAGCACAAATCTGTGAATCTGAACGTTGGTACAATACATTTGCAGCTGTCAATCACAATCATTATGGACAAAGCGGAGGTGGCTGTGGGAGAGAATCAGTAATAGCAAAAATTCGTCTTGGGTACAAATACCCAAGGAAATTCTGGATGGAAACTGCAGATGAGCAGCAGAGTTGCAGCATTTGTGGTGAGAGTGATGGAAACCGCTTTGTCCACTACCTGAGAGAATGTGAACATCGAAGAGACATTAGAAATGTGTAGAGTAATAAATCCCACATTGTTTGAGTTAGAAAAATACTATTTGTCAAATATAATAACAGATACTGTAATTGCAAGATTCCCCCACATTGTACTCGCACGTAACGTAGTTTGGTAACGCTTGTTCTTATTTACTTCGTATGAAATAATTATGTTTTAAATTTTTGTGGGACTTGAACTGGCAATAACAAACGTATGAGAGAAGTAAGGCGGAATAGGAGCTAGAACTGCATTGATCAGATTTTCTGAATAGGAAATAACTATGATTTAAATCATGATAAAATTTATCAGATAATAGTGGAGTTGTATAAGTGAACTAAGGCGGGGACAAGAACTGGAGTTCAGTAACTGCCTTGATCTTATTTAGTACATCTGAAATAACTGCATTTTAAATCTCAAGAAAATTTATAGGATATTAGCGGAGTTGTGAGAGGGAACTAAGGTGGGGGACAAAAGCTGGAGCTCGGTAATTAAATTGCTGTATTTACTGTCTAAAATACATTGGTTTTAAATTTTTAGGGAAATTGATTGATTAATAACGGAGTTGTAGGAGCAGAGTACAATGGAGGACAAGAGCTGGAGCTTTGTAATTAATTTGATCTATTTTACTGTCAGAAATACGGCAGGTTTAAATTTCATGGGATTGGACAGCTAGTATGGAGTGTACTGGATGAAACTAAGGCGAAGGACAAGAGCTTGAACTCAGAATCTCAATTTTCTTTTCCCAGCAAACACAAAACGTTTTTTACGTATTTATTTGGCCTCAGAAAGGTGACACTAACGATTTATATAAAGACGTCTTTTTAACATAGAAAATACGTTAATTTTAATCAAATGTGTGTATTCACCTAGTTTTATTCACCTAGATGAGGTTGTGGGGGTTGAGCTCTATTTCGGCCCGCCTCTCAACTGTCAATCAATCAACTGTTACTAATTAATAATTAACTACTTTTTCACACACACACACAACACTGGAAGATAGAAGAGAAAGGGGAGACATGGTCACAACCTACAAAATTCTCAGAGGAATTGACAGGGTAGATAAAGATAAGCTGCTTAACACGGGTGGTATGCAAACAAGAGGGGACACAGGTGGAAACTGAGTACCCAAATGAGCACAGGGACTTTAGAAGGAACTTTTTCAGTGTCAGAGTAGTTAACAGATGGAATGCATTAGGTGGTGATGTGGTGGAGGCTGACTCCATACATAGTTTCAAATGTAGATATGACAGACACACATACACACACCGGTGTGTGTACTCACCTAGTTGTACTCACCTAGTTGTGCTTGCGGGGGTTGAGCTCTGGCTCTTTGGTCCCGCCTCTCAACCGTCAATCAACAGGTGTACAGTTTCCTGAGCCTATTGGGCTCTATCATATCTACACTTGAAACTGTGTATGGAGTCAGCCTCCACCACATCGCTTCCTAATGCATTCCATTTGTCAACCACTCTGACACTAAAAAAGTTCTTTCTAATATCTCTGTGGCTCATTTGGGCACTCAGTTTCCACCTGTGTCCCCTAGTGCGTGTGCCCCTTGTGTTAAACAGCCTGTCTTTATCAACCCTGTCGATTCCCCTGAGAATCTTGAATGTGGTGATCATGTCCCCCCTAACTCTTCTGTCTTCCAACGAAGTGAGGTTTAATTCCTGCAGTCGCTCCTCGTAGCTCATACCTCTCAGCTCGGGTACTAGTCTGGTGGCAAACCTTTGAACCTTTTCCAGTTTAGTCTTATGCTTGACTAGATAGGGACTCCATGCTGGAGCCGCATACTCCAGGATTGGTCTGACATATGTGGTATATAATGTTCTGAAAGATTCCTTACACAAGTTTCTAAAGGCCGTTCTTATGTTAGCCAACCTGGCATATGCTGCTGATGTTATCCTCTTGATATGAGCTTCAGGGGACAGGTCTGGCGTGATATCAACCCCCAGGTCTTTTCTCTCTCTCTGACTCTTGAAGTATTTCATCTCCCAAATGATACCTTGTATCTGGTCTCCTGCTTCCTACCCCTATCTTCATTACATTACATTTGCTTGGGTTAAACTCTAACAGCCATTTGTTCGACCATTCCTGCAGCTTGTCCAGGTCTTCTTGAAGTCTCAAGCTGTCCTCCTCTGTCTTAATCCTTCTCATAATTTTGGCGTCGTCAGCAAACATTGAGAGGAATGAGTCTATACCCTCTGGGAGATCATTTACGTATATCAGAAACAGGATAGGTCCAAGTACAGAGCCCTGTGGGACTCCACTGGTGACTTCACGCCAGTCTGAGGTCTCACCCCTCACTGTAACTCTCTGCTTCCTATTGCTTAGGTACTCCCTTATCCACTGGAGCGCCCTACCTGTTACTCCTGCCTGTTTCTCCAGCTTATGCATCAACCTTTTATGGGGTACTGTGTCAAAGGCTTTCCGACAGTCCAAAAAATGCAGTCCGCCCACCCTTCTCTTTCTTGCTTAATTCTTGTCACCTGATCGTAGAATTCTATCAAGCCTGTAAGGCAAGATTTACCCTCCCTGAACCCATGTTGATGGGTTGTCACGAAGTCTCTTCTCTCCAGATGTGTTACTAGGTTTTTTCTCACAATCTTCTCCATCACCTTGCATGGTATACAAGTTAAGGACACTGGCCTGTAGTTCAGTGCCTCTTGTCTGTCACCTTTTTGTATATTGGTACTACATTAGCAGTCTTCCATATTTCTGGTAGGTCCCCCGTTTCCAGTGACTTACTATACACTATGGAGAGTGGTAAGCAAAGTGCTCCTGCACACTCTTTCAATACCCATGGCGAGATTCCATCCGGCCCAACAGCTTTTCTCACATCCAGCTCCAATAGGTGCTTTTTGACCTCATCTCTTGTAATTTCGAACCTATCCAAGGTCACCTGGTTTGCTGCCACCTCTCCCAGCGCCGTGATATCTCCCTGTTCTATTGTAAAGACCTCCTGGAACCTTTTGTTGAGTTCTTCACACACCTCTTTGTCATTCTCTGTGTACCTGTCCTCGCCCACCCTAAGTTTAATCACCTGTTCCTTCACTGTTGTCTTCCTCCTGATGTGACTGTGTAGTAGCTTTGGTTCAGTCTTGGCTTTGTTAGCTATATCATTTTCATACCTTTTCTCAGCTGCTCTTCTCACACTGACATACTCGTTCCTGGTTCTCTGGTATCTCTCTCTACTTTCTGGTGTTCTGTTATACGGAATTCC
>WNGS01157880.1:35663-49805 GCA_020271785.1 Procambarus virginalis
CCCTAGACTATATGAAGGGGAGTACAAGTGTGTCAAGAACTAGCTGCCCTAGACTATATGAAGGGGAGTACAGTGTGTGTCAAGAACTAGCTGCCCTAGACTATATGAAGGGGAGTACAGTGTGTGTCAAGAACTAGCTGCCCTAGACTATATGAAGGGGAGTACAGTGTGTGTCAAGAACTAGCTGCCCTAGACTATGAAGGGGAGTACAGTGTGTCAAGAACTAGCTGCCCTAGACTATATGAAGGGGAGTACAGTGTGTCAAGAACTAGCTGCCCTAGACTATATGAAGGGAGTACAGTGTGTCAAGAACTAGCTGCCCTAGACTATATGAAGGGGAGTACAGTGTGTGTCAAGAACTAGCTGCCCTAGACTATATGAAGGGGAGTACAGTGTGTGTCAAGAACTAGCTGCCCTAGACTATATGAAGGGTAGTACAGTGTGTCAAGAACTAGCTGCCCTAGACTATATGAAGGGAGTACAGTGTGTGTCAAGAACTAGCTGCCCTAGACTATATGAAGGGGAGTACAGTGTGTGTCAAGAACTAGCTGCCCTAGACTATATGAAGGGTAGTACAGTGTGTGTCAAGAACTAGCTGCCTAGACTATATGAAGGGTAGTACAGTGTGTGTCAAGAACTAGCTGCCCTAGACTATATGAAGGGTAGTACAGTGTGTGTCAAGAACTAGCTGCCCTAGACTATATGAAGGGTAGTACAGTGTGTGTCAAGAACTAGCTGCCCTAGACTATATGAAGGGGAGTACAGTGTGTGTCAAGAACTAGCTGCCCTAGACTATATGAAGGGTAGTACAGTGTGTGTCAAGAACTAGCTGCCCTAGACTATATGAAGGGTAGTACAGAGTGTGTCAAGAACTAGCTGCCCTAGACTATATGAAGGGTAGTACAGTGTGTGTCAAGAACTAGCTGCCCTAGACTATATGAAGGGTAGTACAGTGTGTGTCAAGAACTAGCTGCCCTAGACTATATGAAGGGTAGTACAGTGTGTGTCAAGAACTAGCTGCCCTAGACTATATGAAGGGGAGTACAGTGTGTGTCAAGAACTAGCTGCCCTAGACTATATGAAGGGTAGTACAGTGTGTGTCAAGAACTAGCTGCCCTAGACTATATGAAGGGTAGTACAGAGTGTGTCAAGAACTAGCTGCCCTAGACTATATGAAGGGAAGTACAGTGTGTGTCAAGAACTAGCTGCCCTAGACTATATGAAGGGGAGTACAGAGTGTGTCAAGAACTAGCTGCCCTAGACTATATGAAGGGTAGTACAGTGTGTGTCAAGAACTAGCTGCCCTAGACTATATGAAGGGTAGTACAGTGTGTGTCAAGAACTAGCTGCCCTAGACTATATGAAGGGGAGTACAGTGTGTGTCAAGAACTAGCTGCCCTAGACTATATGAAGGGTAGTACAGTGTGTGTCAAGAACTAGCTGCCCTAGACTATATGAAGGGTAGTACAGTGTGTGTCAAGAACTAGCTGCCCTAGACTATATGAAGGGGAGTACAGTGTGTGTCAAGAACTAGCTGCCCTAGACTATATGAAGGGTAGTACAGTGTGTGTCAAGAACTAGCTGCCCTAGACTATATGAAGGGGAGTACAGTGTGTGTCAAGAACTAGCTGCCCTAGACTATATGAAGGGAAGTACAGTGTGTGTCAAGAACTAGCTGCCCTAGACTATATGAAGGGTAGTACAGTGTGTGTCAAGAACTAGCTGCCCTAGACTATATGAAGGGTAGTACAGTGTGTGTCAAGAACTAGCTGCCCTAGACTATATGAAGGGGAGTACAGAGTGTGTCAAGAACTAGCTGCCCTAGACTATATGAAGGGTAGTACAGTGTGTGTCAAGAACTAGCTGCCCTAGACTATATGAAGGGTAGTACAGTGTGTGTCAAGAACTAGCTGCCCTAGACTATATGAAGGGGAGTACAGAGTGTGTCAAGAACTAGCTGCCCTAGACTATATGAAGGGAAGTACAGTGTGTGTCAGGAACTAGCTACCCTAGACTACATGAAGGGAAGTACAGAGTGTGTCAAGAACTAGCTACGTGATGCTAAAAGTCCCCATCACACAGGAAGGTTAGTCAAACAGGGCCATGTGATCAGTAGCCTGCACTAGCAGACTCTGGGTGCAGTATAAGGATATCTTCAAGAACACGAGAGGTAATAAAGTAATGACAAAGCTCCAGGTACCTCACGCCAACGGGTCTAGATGGTCTAATAACTAGACATTCAGTGATGTAGTGTGGGAGATCACTTATATTCTCTAAAAAAGATGACTACGGATGACATGACTGAAGTATATATGGATAAAAGGATACAATGATATATAAATAAAGATATTAAATGTATAAACCCAAGGTAGAGAAACAATGCATCTAATTTAGATGTCTTCAATTTCCACAATATATGATAAATTCAGGAATAACCTCGATAACATAATTGACGTTGGATCAATTAGTTGTTTCAAGCGTAGGTTAGACATGCATATGAATGAGATAGGAGCTGCCTCGTATGGGCCCAATAGGCCTTCTGCAGGTACCTTCATTACACACAGAAAAATCACAACAGCGTGATGAATCAAATGAACAAATCCACATCAGAACCGTGACGAGGATTCGAACCTCCGTCCGCGAGGATCCCGGACGCGCCTTAATCGCCCGTGCTACGACATGGTCAAAAGAACTGTAACCGGGAGTTCAACACATTCAACTTACCTATAAAGTCATTATAGACGTGGCTGCTCTTAGCTCATCGTGCCGTCACGCGGGCTGTCTTAACTCATCCTGACAGTAAGTGTTGGGTAATCACATGTAAATGCTGGCTCACGTGAGCTAATTTGCGGAAATGTGTAGACGGCTAATAAAAACATTCCTCGCAGCGGGTCGTGGAGGTGCGCACAACACCGCCGGCCACACCTGGACGACCAGTGTCGTGGAGGGGTCGTGGAGGGGCGCCCAACACCACCGGCCACACCTGGACCACCAGTGTCGTGGAGGTGCGCCCAACACCGCCGGCCACACCTGGACCACCAGTGTCGTGGAGGTGCGCCCAACACCGCCGGCCACACCTGGACCACCAGTGTCGTGGAGGGGCGCCCAACACCGCCGGCCACACCTGGACCACCAGTGGTGCAGGGGTCGTGGAGGGGCGCCCAACACCGCCGGCCACACCTGTACCACCAGTGGTGCAGGGGTCGTGGAGGGGCGCCCAACACCGCCGGCCACACCTGGACCACCAGTATCGTGGAGGTGCGCCCAACACCGCCGGCCACACCTGGACCACCAGTGTCGTGGAGGGGCGCCCAACACCGCCAGCCACACCTGGACCACCAGTGTCGTGGAGGGACGCCCAACACCGCCGGCCACACCTGGACCACCAGTGTCGTGGAGGTGCGCCCCAACACCGCCGGCCACACCTGGACCACCAGTGTCGTGGAGGTGCGCCCCAACACCGCCGGCCACACCTGGACCACCAGTGTCGTGGAGGTGCGCCCAACACCGCCGGCCACACTTGGACCACCAGTGTCGTGGAGGGGCGCCCCAACACCGCCGGCCACACCTGGACCACCAGTGTCGTGGAGGTGCGCCCAACACCGCCGGCCACACCTGGACCACCAGTGTCGTGGAGGTGCGCCCCAACACCGCCGGCCACACCTGGACCACCAGTGTTGTGGAGGTGCGCCCAACACCGCCGGCCACACCTGGACCACCAGTGGTGCAGGGGTCGTGGAGGGACGCCCAACACCGCCGGCCACACCTGGACCACCAGTGTCGTGGAGGGGCGCCCAACACCACCGGCCACACCTGGACCACCAGTGTCGTGGAGGGGCGCCCAACACCGCCGGCCACACCTGGACCACCAGTGGTGCAGGGGTTGTGGAGGGACGCCCAACACCGCCGGCCACACCTGGACCACCAGTGTCGTGGAGGGGCGCCCAACACCACCGGCCACACCTGGACCACCAGTGTCGTGGAGGGGCGCCCAACACCGCCGGCCACACCTGGACCACCAGTGTCGTGGAGGGGCGCCCAACACCGCCGGCCACACCTGGACCACCAGTGTCGTGGAGGGGCGCCCAACACCGCCGGCCACACCTGGACCACCAGTGTCGTGGAGGGGCGCCCAACACCGCCGGCCACACCTGGACCACCAGTGTCGTGGAGGTGCGCCCCAACACCGCCGGCCACACCTGGACCACCAGTGTCGTGGAGGGGCGCCCAACACCGCCGGCCACACCTGGATCACCAGTGTCGTGGAGGGACGCCCCAACACCGCCGGCCACACCTGGACCACCAGTGTCGTGGAGGGGCGCCCAACACCGCCGGCCACACCTGGACCACCAGTGTCGTGGAGGGGCGCCCAACACCACCGGCCACACCTGGACCACCAGTGTCGTGGAGGGGCGCCCAACACCACCGGCCACACCTGGACCACCAGTGTCGTGGAGGGACGCCCAACACCACCGGCCACACCTGGACCACCAGTGTCGTGGAGGGGCGCCCAACACCGCCAGCCACACCTGGACCACCAGTGTCGTGGAGGGGCGCCCAACACCGCCGGCCACACCTGGACCACCAGTGTCGTGGAGGGGCGCCCAACACCGCCGGCCACACCTGGACCACCAGTGTCGTGGAGGGGCGCCCAACACCGCCAGCCACACCTGGACCACCAGTGTCGTGGAGGGACGCCCAACACCACCGGCCACACCTGGACCACCAGTGTCGTGGAGGGGCGCCCAACACCGCCGGCCACACCTGGACCACCAGTGTCGTGGAGGGGCGCCCAACACCGCCAGCCACACCTGGACCACCAGTGTCGTGGAGGGACGCCCAACACCACCGGCCACACCTGGACCACCAGTGTCGTGGAGGGGCGCCCCAACACCGCCGGCCACACCTGGACCACCTGTGTCGTGGAGGGGCGCCCCAACACCGCCGGCCAGACCTGGACCACCAGTGTCGTGGAGGGACGCCCAACACCGCTGGCCACACCTGGACCACCAGTGTCGTGGAGGGGCGCCCCAACACCACCGGCCACACCTGGACCACCAGTGTCGTGGAGGGGCGCCCCAACACCGCCGGCCACACCTGGACCACCAGTGTCGTGGAGGGACGCCCAACACCGCTGGCCACACCTGGACCACCAGTGTCGTGGAGGGACGCCCAACACCGCCGGCCACACCTGGACCACCTGTGTCGTGGAGGGGCGCCCCAACACCGCCGGCCACACCTGGACCACCAGTGTCGTGGAGGGACGCCCAACACCGCTGGCCACACCTGGACCACCAGTGTCGTGGAGGGGCGCCCCAACACCACCGGCCACACCTGGACCACCAGTGTCGTGGAGGGGCGCCCCAACACCGCCGGCCACACCTGGACCACCAGTGTCGTGGAGGAGCGCCCAACACCGCCGGCCACACCTGGACCACCAGTGTCGTGGAGGGACGCCCAACACCGCCGGCCACACCTGACTCCACTTACTACCACAACAGTGGTAGTAAGTAGTAAGTGGGAAGATCCTGTCTGTCACAGTTACTCAACCACTATGACAAAATCACAGAAGCCCTAGAAGAAAAGCAAAATGCAGATGTTGTATACACAGACTTTGCAAAGGCTTTCGACAAATGTGACCATGGGGTGATAGCTCACAAAATGAGGTCAATGGGAATAACTGGAAAAGTAGGACGCTGGATACTCTGTTCCCTGTCGAACAGAACACAAAGAGTAACAGTCAATCAGATAAAATCGAGTCCAAGCGATGTTAAAAGCTCTGTACCTCAAGGTACAGTCCTTGCACCGCTACTGTTCCTTATTCTCATATCTGATATAGACAAAAATACACGCCACAGCTTCGTATCGTCCTTTGCAGATGACACAAAAATCAGCATGAAAATTACCTCTGCTGAAGACATTGAAAAACTACAAACAGATGTCAACAAAGTTTTCGATTGAGCAGCAGAAAATAACATGATGTTTAACAGTGATAAATTTCAGGTACTCAGGTACGGCAAAAATGAGGATCTGAAACATAATACAGGGTACAAAACACAATCAAATCTTCCCATAGTAGAAAAACAGCATGTCAAGGATTTGGGAATAATGATGTCTGACGACCTAACGTTTAGGGAGCATAACCAAGCAAATATTGCGTCAGCCAGAAAAATGATCGGATGGATTTGCCGGAACAACCGTGGACATCTTCAAGAGAAAACTGGACTGTTTCCTAAGAGAAGTCCCGGATCAGCCGGGCTGTGGTGGGTATGTGGCTCTGCGGGCCGCTCCAAGCAACAGCCTGGTGGATCAAACTCTCACAAGTCGAGCCTGGCCTCGGGCCGGGCTTGGGGAGTAGAAGAACTCCCAGAACCCCATCAACCAGGTATCAACCAGGTATCAACCAGATTACGAGAACTTTCAAATCCAGGGATCCCATCACAATGGTTGTACTCTTCAAGTCACTTGTGTTGTCCCGTCTTGAGTACTGCTCAGTACTCACTTCCCCCTTCAGAGCAGGAGAGATTGTGTTGTCCCGTCTTGAGTACTGCTCAGTGCTCACTTCCCCCTTCAGAGCAGGAGAGATTGCTGAAATAGAGGGAATACAGAGAACATATACGGCACGCATAGACGAGATAAAACACCTAAATTATTGGGATCGTCTCAAAGCTCTCCAAATGTACTCACAAGAAAGGAGACGAGAGAGATACCAAATAATATACACGTGGAAAATACTGGAGGGCCAGGTCCCAAATCTACACAGTAAAATAACAACGTACTGGAGTGAACGATATGGAAGAAAATGCAAGATTGAACCAGTGAAGAGCAGAGGTGCCATAGGCACAATCAGAGAACACTGTATAAACATCAGAGGTCCGCGGTTGTTCAACGTCCTCCCAGCGAGCATAAGAAATATTGCCGGAACAACCGTGGACATCTTCAAGAGAAAACTGGACTGTTTCCTAAGAGAAGTCCCGGATCAGCCAGACTGTGGTGGGTATGTGGGCCTGTGGGCCGCTAAAAGCAACAGCCTGGTGGACCAAACTCTCACAAGTCAAGCCTGGCCTCGGGCCGGACTGTGGTGGGTATGTGGGCCTGCGGGCCGCTAAAAGCAACAGCCTGGTGGACCAAACTCTCACAAGTCAAGCCTGGCCTCGGGCCGGGCTGTGGTGGGTATGTGGGCCTGCGGGCCGCTCCAAGCAACAGTCTGGTGGACCAAACTCTCACAAGTCAAGCCTGGCCTCGGGCCGGGCTGTGGTGGGTATGTGGGCCTGCGGGCCGCTCCAAGCAACAGCCTGGTGGACCAAACTCTCACAAGTCAAGCCTGGCCTCGGGCCGGGCTGTGGTGGGTATGTGGGCCTGCGGGCCGCTCCAAGCAACAGCCTGGTGGACCAAACTCTCACAAGTCAAGCCTGGCCTCGGGCCGGGCTGTGGTGGGTATGTGGGCCTGCGGGCCGCTCCAAGCAACAGCCTGGTGGACCAAACTCTCACAAGTCAAGCCTGGCCTCGGGCCGGGCTGTGGTGGGTATGTGGGCCTGCGGGCCGCTCCAAGCAACAGCCTGGTGGACCAAACTCTCACAAGTCAAGCCTGGCCTCGGGCCGGGCTGTGGTGGGTATGTGGGCCTGCGGGCCGCTCCAAGCAACAGCCTGGTGGACCAAACTCTCACAAGTCAAGCCTGGCCTCGGCCGGGCTGTGGTGGGTATGTGGGCCTGCGGGCCGCTCCAAGCAACAGCCTGGTGGACCAAACTCTCACAAGTCAAGCCTGGCCTCGGGCCGGGCTGTGGTGGGTATGTGGGCCTGCGGGCCGCTCCAAGCAACAGCCTGGTGGACCAAACTCTCACAAGTCAAGCCTGGCCTCGGGCCGGGCTTGGGGAGTAGAACAACTCCCAGAACCCCATCAAGCAGGTATCAAGCAGTGTACCACGACCACACAGCACCACCACCAGGTGAGGGGGGAAGGGCCGCCAGGTGAGGGGGAAGGGCCGCCAGGTGAGGGGAAGGGCCGCCAGGTGAGGGGAAGGGACGCCAGGTGAGGGGAAGGGCCGCCAGGTGAGGGGAAGGGACGCCAGGTGAGGGGAAGGGCCGCCAGGTGAGGGGAAGGGACGCCAGGTGAGGGGAAGGGCCGCCAGGTGAGGGGAAGGGCCGCCAGGTGAGGGGAAGGGCCGCCAGGTGAGGGGAAGGGACGCCAGGTGAGGGGAAGGGACGCCAGGTGAGGGGAAGGGACGCCAGGTGAGGGGGGGGGGTATGCAATCATGCAAGGACATGAGCGAGGTATGCAAAATGAACCAGCGTAAGCGGTACCTCACCTTGCGTTGATTTCGGGGCTCAACGTCTCCGAGGCCCGGTCCCTAACCTGCCTACAAGCCCCCCCCCCCCCCCCCACACACCAGCATCCTCCCTTGCCAAAAAATCACAACAAAATTAGGCCTAATGTAAAATGTGCGTGCGTGAGCGTGTGTGGGGGGAGAGGGGGGAGAGGGGGGAGAGGGGGGGAGAGGGGGAAGGGGGGATGGGGTAGGGGGAGCAGCCCCCCCAACCTCGTATCCATCATCACAAATGGCCCCCCATCTACTCCCCCTAATTAATTACCAATCAGATCCATCGCACCTCTAATGGCTAAGGTTGTAAACCCGTGATTGATGGGGGGGGGGGGTGATGCTGAGACGGCACAAGGGCCCCCAAGATGGTGGCTAAGGGGCCCCAGGGTCCCCCAGGGCCACTGTGAAGGGGCCCGAGGGTCCCCCAGGGCCACTGTGAAGGGGGCCCCAGGGCCACTGTGAAGGGGGCCCCAGGGCCACTGTGAAGGGGCCCCAGGGTCCCCCAGGGCCACTGTGAAGGGGGCCCGAGGGTCCCCCAGGGCCACTGTGAAGGGGGCCCGAGGGTCCCCCAGGGCCACTGTGAAGGGCCCCGAGGGTCCCCCAGGGCCACTGTGAAGGGCCCCGAGGGTCCCCCAAGACCACTGTGAAGGGGCCCCGAGGGTCCCCCAGGGCCACTGTGAAGGGCCCCGAGGGTCCCCCAAGACCACTGTGAAGGGTCCCGAGGGTCCCCCAGGGCCACTGTGAAGGGCCCCGAGGGTCCCCCAAGACCACTGTGAAGGGTCCCGAGGGTCCCCCAGGGCCACTGTGAAGGGCCCCGAGGGTCCCCCAAGACCACTGTGAGGAGCAGAAGCCTCGCGGCCCACAGACACGAGTGATGGTGCAGTAAATCCATCAATGGAGCAGGGTGCGTGCGTGCGCGTGCGTGCGTGCATGGAGACAACACCCCCTCCTCCCGTGGTCTAACCACTCACCAACTTCACCACACACAACAGTGCACTCAACTCCCATCAAGCACCACCACCCAAAATGTTTCCGGGGAAGGGGAGGGAATTATCAGAGGAGGAAAGCCGCCAGAGATTGAGAAAAGATGGACAGGTTCGTAAGTGTTTGCGTAACTGCTTCGTGAATCTGACCCCCAGGTTCGTAAGTGCTTGCGTAACTGCTTCGTGAATCTGACCCCCAGGTTCGTAAGTGCTTGCGTAACTGCTTCGTGAATCTGGCCCCTGGTGTCATCAGGAAATGATGATACAGTAATGTGCCCATGATTTCTAAGATAATTCATCTTTTTTTGGCAGCCAAACTTCTCAAGTGACTGCCTGATCAAGCAGGCTAGCCTGTCACTCAAACTGTGCCCAGATTTGGGAGCCCGAACTAAGACTTGTCCATATTACCTCCTCCCTTCACTTTTAAGTTATAAGGAACATAAGTGACTTATACTTTCCTTCCAGTAAGTGCATCTAAGAACGAGTTGTTATGGAAGATAATGTAACTTACCCCCTTTGATATAAAGGATATATAATTATCTTTTTATAATTATATATTATATAATATAAAATCAAGAAGGGGTACCACCTCTGGTGCAAGTGTAGGGACCCATAGCCTCAGAGAAGATATATAAAATATATATTAAAAGATAATATATAAAGGATATCATTTCTCACACTTAAAACTTGTGAAGTTCCATCTACTGGTACTCAACTTAGCATCACAAAGTTACCTGAAGGTAATCTACGCTTCTGCCATGCAGAAGACATGGCAGGATGTGCAGAATACCCCCGTTGAAAAGCAGAGGTGCAACAGGTACTCTGAGAGAGAACTCTATCAACATCAGAGGGACGATGGGGGGGGGTTGATTGATTGACAGTTGAGAGGCGGGGCGAAAGAGCCAGAGCTCAACCCTCGCAAACACAATTAGGTGAGTACAGCGTGTAGTGCAGATTAATCAAGATAACCAAACAAAGCATTAATTTCGAACTGTCGATATTATGCATGAGGTTATCTTGAGATGATTTCGGGGCTTAGCGTCCCCGCGGCCCGGTCCCGAGCCAGACCTCCTGGTTGCCGGACTGATCAACCAAGCTGTTAAGACACCTGTGCATCGCTGCTCAAGAGGCTGTACCTATGAACTGTCAGTCGTCCCAGACAGTAATCACAGGCGAATCCTCTGGTATGTGCGACCAAGCTGTAACCCAAGCAGCGACCCAAGCAACAGCAGGAGCAGCAGCAGCAGCAGGAGCAGCAGCAGCAGCAGCAGGAGCAGTTAGCGTAGCCTGGCCGCTCCACACCCGACACCACCACCACAGGTAGTGTAGGTGGGGGGGGGAGGCGGCGGCGGTGCACACAATCGCTTCAGTTATCATCATTTCCGATTTAATTTCCGCGGGTGTCCTTGGACGGGTGATGGTGGGGACGGGAGGACGGTGGTCCGTTGTGACAGTCGCGCCTCTTGACGGCACTAACAACGCCGTGGACGCCTGTCTGTAGGGACGGGGGGAGAAGCTGCTGCGATATGCCACCACTCTCAAAGTGTGAAGGATGCTAATGGAGCCCCTGCAGGTGGGTAGTTGGGCGCCACTGTGGGTAGTGGTGGGCGCCACTGTGGGTAGTGGTGGGCGCCACTGTGGGTAGTGGTGAGCGCCACTGTGGGTAGTGGTGCGCGCCACGTGGGTAGTGGTGGGCGCCACTGTGGGTAGTGGTGGGCGCCACTGTGGGTAGTGGTGGGCGCCACTGTGGGTAGTGGTGGGCGCCACTGTGGGTAGTGGTGGCGCCACTGTGGGTAGTGGTGGGCGCCACTGTGGGTAGTGGTGGGCGCCACTGNTGCGTAACTGCTTCGTGAATCTGGACCCCAGGTTCGTAAGTGCTTGCGTAACTGCTTCTTGAATCTGGCCCCAGGATTGTGGAGGTCACTGACCTCCATGAAACTGGTGACCTGACTCCCGATCACTCCAATACCACTGCGGAACTCTGCTTATTCCTTCCTGCAACTCAAAACCTCGTCACTGTGACCTGTTGACTGCCCTTCAGGTAATTCCTTACCCAGTTTAGTACCATCCTAGACATCCCAGCTGCTGGTGGTGGTGGTGGACTGGTGGTGGAGAGAGAGAGGTGAGGTGGGATAGGCACTCCCCTCATATACCAGTCATCAAGGGAGAGTGGAAAGAGGTGGTAGTCCTGTAAACCACGCCAATAACACTAACCATGTGTCATCCTCATGTGTCCGTCCTGTCAGATAAACCTCCACACATCAATCACAATGACTGCAGTCACGTTTTCACAGTGGGGCGGGGGGCAGGGGTGGGGGGTAGGGGCAGGGGTGGGGGGCAGGGGAAGGAGGAAGAGGGATTTCCGCCACCATCAGGGGAAAGATGCAGGACGGTCAATATAAAAACAATGTCTATCATAACAGCCCGACGCCCAGGCTGCTCTTTGGGTAGAACACTAAAGAGTGTTCTACACTAGCGAGGCACAGTGCGGGTACAGTGCGGGTACAGTGCGGGTACAGTGCGGGTACAGTGCGGGTACAGTGCGGGTATTGTGCGGGTACAGTGCGGGTACAGTGCTGGGCTGCCTCAGTCCAGCACGGTTATCATGGCCTCTCCCACACCACCGATGTGATATCTACGTGTCTGGACTCTGGACTGGGGCCAGGGACACGTGGCAGCCAGAGGCCAGGACACGCGGCAGCCAGAGGCCAGGACACGCGGCAGCCAGAGGCCAGGACACGTGGCAGCCAGAGGCCAGGGACACGTGGCAGCCAGAGGCCGGGACACGTGGCAGCCAGAGGCCAGGACACGCGGCAGCCAGAGGCCAGGGACACGTGGCAGCCAGAGGCCAGGACACGCGGCAGCCAGAGGCCAGGACACGCGGCAGCCAGAGGCCAGGGACACGTGGCAGCCAGAGGCCAGGACACGTGGCAGCCAGAGGCCAGGGACACGTGGCAGCCAGAGGCCAGGACACGTGGCAGCCAGAGGCCAGGACACGTGGCAGCCAGAGGCCAGGACACGTGGCAGCCAGAGGCCAGGGACACGTGGCAGCCAGAGGCCAGGACACGTGGCAGCCAGAGGCCAGGGACACGTGGCAGCCAGAGGCCAGGACACGTGGCAGCCAGAGGCCAGGGACACGTGGCAGCCAGAGGCCAGGGACACGTGGCAGCCAGAGGCCAGGACACGTGGCAGCCAGAGGCCAGGGACACGTGGCAGCCAGAGGCCAGGACACGTGGCAGCCAGAGGCCAGGACACGTGGCAGCCAGAGGCCAGGGACACGTGGCAGCAAGAGGCCAGGACACGTGGCAGCCAGAGGCCAGGACACGTGGCAGCCAGAGGCCAGGGACACGTGGCAGCCAGAGGCCAGGGACACGTGGCAGCCAGAGGCCAGGGACACGTGGCAGCCAGAGGCCAGGTACACGTGGCAGCCAGAGGCCAGGACACGTGGCAGCCAGAAGCCAGGGACACGTGGCAGCTAGAGGCCAGGACACGTGGCAGCCAGAGGCCAGGACACGTGGCAGCCAGAGGCCAGGACACGTGGCAGCCAGAGGCCAGGACACGTGGCAGCCAGAGGCCAGGACACGTGGCAGCCAGAGGCCAGGACACGTGGCAGCCAGAGGCCAGGGACACGTGGCAGCTAGAGGCCAGGACACGTGGCAGCTAGAGGCCAGGACACGTGGCAGCCAGAGACCAGGACACGTGGCAGCCAGAGGCCAGGACACGTGGCAGCCAGAGGCCAGGACACGTGGCAGCCAGAGGCCAGGACACGTGGCAGCCAGAGGCCAGGACACGTGGCAGCCAGAGGCCAGGACACGTGGCAGCCAGAGGCCAGGACACGTGGCAGCTAGAGGCCAGGACACGTGGCAGCCAGAGGCCAGGACACGTGGCAGCCAGAGGCCAGGACACGTGGCAGCCAGAGGCCAGGACACGTGGCAGCCAGAGGCCAAGACACGTGGCAGCCAGAGGCCAGGACACGTGGCAGCCAGAGGCCAGGACACGTGGCAGCCAGAGGCCAGGACACGTGGCAGCCAGAGGCCAGGGACACGTGGCAGCCAGAGGCCAGGACACGTGGCAGCCAGAGGCCAGGACACGTGGCAGCCAGAGGCCGGGACACGTGGCAGCCAGAGGCCGGGACACGTGGCAGCCAGAGGCCAGGACACGTGGCAGCCAGAGGCCGGGACATGTGGCAATACTCCTGGTGGGGCAGCACAACGGCCGTAACAGTTTACCTTTAGTTTACCTTAAAGTGAACTCGAGATGTTTCGTTACACCTCACAGCTCTGCTCCCGGTAGCTCCAGCTGGTCGCTGGTCGGTCCAGCTGGTCGCTGGTCGGTCCAGCTGGTCGCTGGTCGGTCCAGCTGGTCGCTGGTCGGTCCAGCTGGTCGCTGGTCGGTCCAGCTGGTCGCTGGTCGGTCCAGCTGCTCGCTGGTCGGTCCAGCTGCTCGCTGGTCGGTCCAGCTGCTCGCTGGTCGGTCCAGCTGCTCGCTGGTCGGTCCAGCTGGCAGCCTCTTCAACCAGATTATTTCTGGAGGTAGTTTGGTAGGTAAGGGGGGGGTAGGTAAGGGGGGGGGTAGTTAAGGGGCGTAGGCTCAAAAGACCACCTACCTACCCTGTGTAGCTTCCGGGGACCAACAGCCCCACGGCCGGTCTCCACCCAGGCCTCCCCGGTTGTTGTACCCTGAAGCATCTTACCTAAACAATGTCAGTGCCAAGCAATACTGATCACTGCAGCTTCCGGTTGCAGTGCAACCCAACGGTGAAATGCTAGACTTGCTGTCTGTCTCTCTCTCTCTCTCTCTCTCTCTCTCTCTCTCCCTCTCTCTCTCTCCCTCTCTCTCC
>WNGS01157882.1:4078-14813 GCA_020271785.1 Procambarus virginalis
GTTAGGATAGGTTGGGTGAGGTTAGGGTCGGTTGGGTGAGGTTAGGGATGGCTGCTCAACAACACTTTACTAAGAATAACAGAGATAGAAAGTAGAATTAACGGAGGGAAATGGTAATAAGAATTGGGTGATAAAGACAAGATATTTAAAATAGTTGACTGTGCATTTGTGTAATGTTCTGAATTAGCATTGTGAAAGCGTTTCTTAAAGTGACTAAGTGTTGAACACATCCACAAGGGCCGTGACGAGGATTCGAACCTAGTCTGAGAGCATCCCAGACGCTGCCGGTGCAGACGCTGCCTATACCATGTCGTAGCTCGACTGAGCTACGACATGGTATAAGAATTGCAACCAGAAATTCTACTGAATTTACTTGGATCCTGCAGCCTCTCCGAGACACAAACCAGGATTTTTACACTTTGTTCATTTGATACATTACGCTATTGTGGTTTCTGTGTGTAGTGTGTCTAAGTGTTGTGAGAGTTGTGCTGGTTTGAAAGTGCATGTGATCTATGTTAATGCATGAATGTATGTAAATATTGGCATGTTTGACTCAGTTATTGTAATTTGTGAAAGTTTGAGAAAGTAATGAACTGGGAGTATGTGTGCATGCGCCAGTCTGTGTTTTGTGTAAGTTTGTATGAATTTGTATAAGTTTGTATGCATTTGTATGTACAATTGAGATATAAAAGTTTAGAAAGTGTTTATGTGCAAAGTCAAATTATGAAGAGTTATGGGGTGAGTTGTATAGTTTGTGTTGTATATTTAATGTATCTGCATGTGTTTGTGCTAGTCTGTGTTGGAGGTACAAGTTTGAATAAGTTTGTGAGAGTAAGTGCTTGAGTAAGTTTATGCAAATTCTTGTTTATAAAAGTGTATGTATTTTGTCAGAGTTGTGTGAATTTGTATATATGTTGTGTGTGTAATATGTAAGTGTTGGTTTGTAAGTATAAGTGTGAAAGAGTGTTGTCTGGGTAATATGTAAGTGGAGAGTTGATGCTTCAGAGAGCATCAACCTGTGACTCAATGGGACTAAAAAGCATCAACTGCTTTTAATGAGTTATGTAAGTTAGGTAGGTGAGGTTAGGTAAGGGAAGTTACATTATGTAAGTTAGGTAGGTGAAGTTAGGTAAGGAAGATGCATTATGTAAGTTAGGTAGGTGAGGTTAGGTAAGGGAAGTTACATTAGGTAAGTTAGGTAGGTGAGGTTAGGTAAGGGAAGTTACATTAGGTAAGTTAGGTAGGTGAGGTAGGTAAGGGAAGTTACATTATGTAAGTTAGGTAGGTGAGTTAGGTAAGGGAAGTACATTATGTAAGTTAGGTAGTGAGGTTAGGTAAGGGAAGTTACATTAGGTAAGTTAGGTAGGTAAGGTTAGGCAAGGGAAGTTGCATTATGGAAGTTAAGTCAGCTACAGTAGGATATGGAAGTTTAAGTTACATTGGTTAGTTAAGTATGTAAGTTAGGTTAGGTAAGTTAAATTAAGTTAGGTTAGCTCAGGTAAGTCAGGTAGGTTAGGTTAGGAAATACGTTATGTAAGTTAGGTAAGTTAAGTCAGGTAGAATAGGTTATGGAAGTTATATTAAGTTACATCAGGTAGTTATGTAAGTTAGGTTAGGTAAGTTAAATTAAATTAGGTTAGCTCAAGTAAATCAAGTAGCTCCTTAGGGAAGTTACGTTAAGCTACATCAGGTAGGAGAGGTTAGGTAAGTTAGGTTAGGTAGGTTAGGTTAGGTTAGGTAGCCAAGGTTAAGTAAGTTGGATAGGTATGTTGGTTAGGTAAGGGAAGTTATATTATGTAAGTGAGGATAGGTAAGTGTACCGTTGTATTAAGTTGATAAAAAGATTTGCCAGAGACGTAATATAAAGTTAAGTTACTAAAAGTCGAAGTACTTAATGCTTAAACAAGTTACATTACAAAAATATGTCTTTGGTAAAAGTTATTTTTTCTATAATATATATATTATGACAGAGAAAAAATACTGTTTAATGGAAGTTACACAAATAAGAAATGTTACACAAGCTGTACATATTTAGTTTGAAATAATACTTAAGTTGATTGTGAATACATAATGACGTCCCTTAGTAAGTTTAACACAAACTATAGTTTAAATATGATACAGAACGAAGTTCTTGACTATTTATTTATTGCATGAAGAACAACGTTTGTTACAGTGGTAGTATATTTAATGCACAAAGATAAAAGAAAGACATTGACAGTTTTAAAATAAGTATATAAAATGAGTAATAATATTTTTGCTGATAAAATCTGGAAGTATAGAAAATAATTTGTAAATGACTAAAACAATTTGTAAATAACTAAATCATTTTAAATGAAGGTAAATAATTTGTATATAGATAAATAAATTTGTAAGTAAATAAATATGTTATGCTATGAAAGTTTTCCCTAAACTTATTTGATGATACAGAAAACACAGAAATGCGGGTTGTTTATACATAACAATAAACTAGTTTCTGAATAAAGATGTAACAGAAACATTTGCACATTTTGATGCTAAAATATTCAGAGAATATGTTAGAGCAGGTGAAGAACACAGAGAACATGAATTGATCTGACTGAGAACATGCTGTGAACATAGAAACCTCCTGCTGAGAGCATTCGGAGAACAAGAGAAGAGTAAGAAAAGACTGCTGGGGAGTAGGGAGGGTGCTGGAGGGGGGGAGGGAGATAGTGAGAGGGAAGGGAGAGGGTGAGAGAGAGAGTTATTTCAGTTGGTGCGAGCTCTCAATTATCGCAAATGAGAGAGATGAGGCCTGTTATGGGCGGTTAAACCCTACCTGGAGAGTGTTTATTTACACACACACCCACACACACACACACACACACCACACACACACACACACACACACACCACACACACACACACACACACACACACACACACACACACACACACACACACACACACACACACACACACACCACACACACACACACACACAACACACACACACACACACACACACACACACACACACACACACGTACGACTATTGAGGGAGAGGTCATGTGTTTACCTACATGTATCTAGAAAACATGTTTACTTTGATAAACACGACGGACAAGAGCTGGCTTCCTGTTGTGAAATAACTATGAATCCTTACGAGTATTGAACTGTTAATAGCGAACTTACAAGAACAAACTGAGTCAAATGACAAGAGCTGGAGCTCGGTAACTAGCTTTATCTCGATTAATACGTCCGAAATATCTATGTATTAAATCTCGTGAAAATTGGGCAGATAGTAGCGAAACTACGGAGTGAACGAAGGCGGAGGACAGAAGCTAGAACTCGGTGACTAATTCATTGTATTTAATGTGACTAAAATAACTATATTTTCAATTTTAGTGATAATAACAAAATTATATCACTATCAACTATCACATTGGTAGCAACCAAATTATAAGAGATAACTAGGACGGAGGACAGGAGTTCCTGTCCTCCGGAACTCGGTAACTCTATTTTCTTTTCTTAATACGTCTGAATTATGTCTGTTTTAAATCTTGCGGAAATTGAACTATTAATAACGAACTTACAAGAGGAAACAAAAGGTGGAGGACAGGAGCTGAAACTCGGTAACTAACTTTATCACATTTACTACAACGGAAGTACAATGGTTTTAAATTTCAGGACAGTCGGGTTAATTGTAACAAAGTTACCAGAGGGAAGTATGGCATGGGGGACATGAGCTGAAACTCAGTAACCAACTTTATTTTGATTAATATGTTCTAAAAAGTGCCTTTTAAATCTTATGAAAATAACGTTAATATTTATGAAACTACACCTATAAACATTAAGAGGCAGGTCCAAGAACTAACATTTGACATTATTAATTACTTCACGTACCTTTAATTAACATATCTTCTGAAAATGGAAAACTTCATATTAATTTTACCCAAAAACAGGTGGTACGGTAGAGACGAAATTTCCTCCATAAAAATTCCTTACAGCGAGGAATTTTTCCAACAGCAGTGAGGAATTTTCCCCTTAAGAATTCCTTAACACCGCGGCGAGTATTTTCCCCATAACAATTCCTTAAGACCGCAGCGACGAATTGGGTCTCGGCCTGAAAACGAGAACTAACTTTGCGAGGAATTTTTAAAGGAACGACGTACCACAACAAAAATGGTACTACTTAGCGAGAAATTTGCCGAACCAAAAAGTGGTCGCTAAGTAGTCTATCCCTCTACTCAAATACAGTGACTAGAGTTGCATGTCCATGTGGAGAACTTAAGTGATGCCTAATTGGAGTGCCTTGGCAAAATGTTCAGTGGGAGTGTCCAGATAGAGTACCCAAGTAGAGTTCCAAAATGGAGTCCCAGGGTAGAATGCCCAATTTTAGCTCCAAAAAAAGGAGTGGCCACGTCCAATACCCAGGTGGAGTGCATGCCTAGTGTCAGTACCAGCAGGGTGGAGGGGTCGTGTGGGTGGGGGAGTACGACCTCCCATATAAAACCAGAGAATTCATCACCATCACGTGGTCGTACTTGCCTCCCCTGGGAGGAAGGGGGCCCGGTATACCCCTAGCATATTCTATTTGATGTAGACTTTAATATGAGGCGAATAGATATGCATGGAAACTCATTTAAAAAAATGTGCTAAACTTGTGCTTTTTGTCGAACACAATATTCTGATTGTCCCCTTTGCTCGAAAATCCTCTTAATCCCACTGTCCTCTGCAGTCAACTAATTCAGGGGGATTACTGGATTAAATTAATACAACAATTTGCTATATTAATATTTTGTTCCGTTCGTTCTCTATATATCAATTATCAGTTATGAATTATATATGTGATGCCACTGTCCACGGCTGAAAATCAGTCACATGTTTTTTTGGTATTAGTTATACATTGAATATTAGTATAATAGGTGACCTCTGACCTGCCTTCCTCTGCCTTCCTCTGCCTCCTCTGCCTTCCCTGCCTTCCCTGCCTTCCTCTGCCTTCCCCTGCCTTCCTCTGCCTTCCCCTGCCTTCCTCTGCCTTCCTCTGCCTTCCCCTGCCTTCCTCTGCCTTCCTTATGGCTCGTGGGCCTGCCAGCTGTGGTCAAACCCTGCCATTCACCCACAATTATTTGCTGCCATCCTATGATCCTATCAGTGTTCCTGCTGCCGTTCTCTTCCCCTGTGTCAGTGTTCTTGCTGCGATACCTGCTGGAGGCGGCCAGGGTGACGATACCCGCACCACAGCCACGATACCTGCTGGAGGAGGCCAGGGTGACGATTCCCGCACCACAGCCACGATACCTGCTGGAGGAGGCCAGGGTGACGATACCCGCACCACAGCCACGATACCTGCTGGAGGCGGCCAGGGTGACGATACCCGCACCACAGCCACGATACCTGCTGGAGGCGGCCATGGTGACGATACCCGCACCACAGCCACGATACCTGCTGGAGGCGGCCATGGTGACGATACCCGCACCACAGCCACGATACCTGCTGGAGGCGGCCATGGTGACGATACCCGCACCACAGCCACGATACCTGCTAGAGGTGGCCAGGGTGACGATACCCGCACCACAGACACGATACCTGCTGGAGGCGGCCAGGGTGACGATACCCGCACCACAGCCACGATACCTGCTAGAGGCGGCCAGGGTGATGATACCCGCACCACAGCCACGATACCTGCTAGAGGCGGCCAGGGTGACGATACCCGCACCACAGCCACGATACCTGCTGGAGGTGGCCAGGGTGACGATACCCGCACCACAGCCACGATACCTGCAAGAGGCGGCCAGGGTGACGATACCCGCACCACAGCCACGATACCTGCTAGAGGCGGCCAGGGAGACGATACCCGCACCACAGCCACGATACCTGCTAGAGGCGGCCAGGGTGACGATACCCGCACCACAGCCACGATACCTGCTAGAGGCGGCCAGGGTGACGATACCCGCACCACAGCCACGATACCTGCTAGAAGCGGCCAGGGTGACGATACCAGCACCACAGCCACGATACCTGCTGGAGGCGGCCTGGGGTGACGATACCCGCACCACAGCCACGATACCTGCTGGAGGCAGCCAGGGGTGACGATACCCGCACCACAGCTACGATACCTGCTGGAGGCGGCCAGGGGTGACGATACCAGCACCACAGCCACGATACCTGCTGGAGGCGGCCAGGGTGACGATACCCGCACAACAGCCACGATACCTGCTGGAGGCGGCCATGGTGACGATACCCGCACCACAGCCACGATACCTGCTAGAGGCGGCCAGGGTGACGATACCCGCACCACAGCTACGATACCTGCTGGAGGCGGCCAGGGGTGACGATACCAGCACCACAGCCACGATACCTGCTGGAGGCGGCCAGGGTGACGATACCCGCACAACAGCCACGATACCTGCTGGAGGCGGCCATGGTGACGATACCCGCACCACAGCCACGATACCTGCTGGAGGTGGCCAGGGTGACGATATAAAAGTTCCTGCAGAGACGAAGCAGCAAACTTTTGACTACAAAATACATACTGAAGGTAAAGGGGGGGGGAGGGGTTTAATGTGTGGTGGTGGAGGGGTTTAATGTGTGGTGGGGGAGGGGTTTAATGTGTGGTGGGGGAGGGGTTTAATGTGTGGTGGGGGAGGGGTTTAATGTGTGGTGGGGGAGGGGTTTTAGTGTGTGGTGAGGTTAATGTATCAGGAATTTAATATGTTTTGTGGGGTTTGTCATGCAGGGTATGGGGGGGGGGTAGGATGGCGAGGGTTCACTATGTGGTAGGGATATTTTTCTCCGTTAATGAAGTATTAATTAATTGACCTAATGAACGAATCCTTAAATTCCCGTTTAGTTAACTGTTCACCTGCTGATTAATTACCTGAGGTAAGAGCTAATCAGTCAACTGCCTGATTGTACCATTGGCGGCTTACTCTTGACTGACACGCTGACAGTCTGATTGACTGTATTCCTCGCCCACTGACTGTTACTCTATTGTGATGAGACTGGGTACGTTACCTCTTGACATGGCTCTTGACATGGCTCTTGACGTGGCTATTGAAATGGCTCTTTACGTAGCTCTTGACGTGACTCTTGACGTAAGTCAACAATAATATTCTAAATTAATATTTCAAAAACTCGACCAAATTTTTTGACGTGACTCTTGACCTGATTCTTGACAACTCTTAACACGATTCTGGACATGAATTTCGGCCTTCTGCTTTTGATGACTGAAAAGTCATCAAACTGACTCATGCTATGACTCTTGAACTGACTTATGTTATGACTCTTGAACTGACTTTTGTTATGACTTGAACTCACTTTTGATTTGGCTCTTGACCTTACTCTTAGCCTGATTCTTGCCCTGACCCTGACTCTTGACACGACTCATATATCCGCACTAATAACCTGACTCTTGATATAACCCTTGACCTGATACATGACCAGACTCTTGACATCACTACTGACCTGATTACTGTTGAACTTCCCGGCTGGCTGCTGACTGGTTTAACTGTTGTGGTGGCTGACTGGCTAGCGAATTATTGTACTGGCTGATAGACTGGTTTGTTAACTGGTTAGATGACTGTTGTTGGACTGACAGTTTGGCCGGCAGTCACTCAACCTCAGAATTCTCCTTTTTAATCGCCTGCGTTCCACGAATTTTTGTTTGATTGCGTTTGGCTCCATAACTCCAGTCCCAGTCCCGGGCCTGGGATGGTTGGTGGGATGGTCCCGAGCCTGGGATGGTTGGTGGGATGGGCCCGAGGATGGGATGGTTGGTGGATTGGAAATGGCAGTGGGATGCTGAAACAGGTGGGGGGATTTATACAAGTGGTGGGATTAATCCAGATGCTTTATCAGGTGGTGGGATTAATCCGGATGTTATAACAAATGGTGGGATTAATCCAGATGCTTTATCAGGTGGAGGGATTAATCCGGATGTTATAACAAATGGTGGGATTAATCCAGATGCTTTAACAGGTGGTGGGATTTATACAACATATGGGATTAATCCAGATGTTTTAACAGATGCTGGGATTAATCCCGATGTTTTAACAGCTGGTGGGATTAATCCAAATGTTGAAACACGTTGAGGGATTAATACAGATGTTGAAACACGTTGAGGGATTAATACAGATGCTGGAACAGATGGTTTAATTGATCCAATTGATCTGGAACAGGTAGTTGGATAAATCGAAACATCTGAACAGGTGGTGTGATTAATCCTAATTATTAAACATGTGGTGGGATTAATCCTATTGCTGGATCTGTTTGATTAACTTAATCCAGATGTTGGAACACTGAGGGATTAATTCAGAATCTTGAGCAGGTGGAACGGTGATCCACTCACAGTGACTGATGGTACTGTTGCACGGTAGAGGAAATTGTTGAATAACGCAATGAATAACATGACCCAGTTATTGTGGTAGTTGGGGAATGATCGTCTCGGGCTGAGGTGAATGGTTGGGTTGTTTCAGTGATGAATGAGAAAGCTGAATGGTTGATTGATTGAGAAGGTTGAAGGTGATTACTGGATAAAGTTGCGTAAATCAAATCGGTGGATGACCCGGACACACACACACACACATACACACACACACACACACACACACACACACACACACACACACCACACACACACACACACACACACACACACACACACACACACACACACACACACACACACACACACACACACACACACACACACACACACACACATGGTTTAATCAGAGATGTAGGCTAGCTAAGCAACAAAGTAAAAGAGCATGGAGAAACTATAGGAATAACAGGACACTGGAGAGCAGAGAAAGATACCAGAATGCCAGGAATGAATATGTCAGGATGAGAAGAGAGGCGGAAAGACAATACGAAAACGACATCGCAAGCAAGGCAAAGACTCAGCCTAAATTGCTGCATAGCCACATCAGGAGAAAAACAACAGTAAAGGAACAGGTTATGAAATTAAGGATAGGGGCAGAAGGATTCACTACAAACGACAAGGAAGTGTGTGAGGAACTGAATAAGAAATTCCAAGAGGTCTTCACCCTAGAACTAGGAGAAATCCCAGAGTTAAGAGAGGGGATAGCTAACCAGGAACCACTGGAAGAGTTTGAGATTACCAGCGGGGAAGTAAGAAAGTGTTTACTAGAGTTGGATGTGACAAAGGCTATAGGCCCAGATGGAATCTCTCCTTGGATACTTAAGGAAGGAGCAGAAGAACTGTGCCTACCACTCTCCATAGTGTATAACAAATCTCTGGCAACAGGGGAACTGCCAGAAATTTGGAAAGCAGCTAATGTAGTCCCGATATACAAGAAAGGGGATAGACAGGAGGCACTGAATTACAGGCCAGTGTCCCTAACCTGCATACCATGCAAGCTGATGGAGAAGATTGTGCGAAGAAAGCTAGTGGAGCATCTGGAGCGAAAGAACTTTGTAACACAGCACCAACATGGATTCAGGGATGGCAGGTCCTGCCTCACAGGGTTACTTGAATTCTACGACCAGGCAACAAAAATAAGGCAAGAAAGAGAAGGGTGGGCAGACTGCATATTTTTGGATTGTCAGAAAGCCTTTGATACAGTGCCACACAAGAGGCTAGTGAAAAAGCTGGAGATGCAGGCTGGAGTGAAAGGGAAGGTACTCCGTTGGATACAGGAGTACCTAAGCAACAGGAGACAAAGAGTCAGTGTGAGGGGTGAGGTCTCAGATTGGCGAGACGTTACAAGTGGAGTCCCGCAGGGGTCAGTCCTTGGACCTATACTGTTTCTGATATATGTAAATGATCTCCCAGAGGGTATAGAATCGTTTCTCTCAATGTTTGCCGATGATGCAAAAATTATGAGGAGGATTGAAACTGAGGACGATAGTAGGAGGCTACAAGACGACCTAGACAGACTGAGTGAATGGTCCAACAAATGGCTGTTGAAGTTCAACCCGAGTAAATGCAAAGTAATGAAACTAGGCAGTGGAAACAGGAGGCCAGACACAGGATACAGAATAGGAGATGAAGTACTTAATGAAACGGACAGAGAGAAAGATCTAGGAGTTGATATCACACCAAACCTGTCTCCTGAAGCCCACATAAAAAGGATAACATCTGCGGCATATGCGAGGCTGGCTAACATCAGAACAGCGTTCAGGAACCTGTGTAAGGAATCATTCAGAATCTTGTACACCACATATGTAAGACCAATCCTGGAGTATGCAGCCCCAGCATGGAGCCCGTACCTTGTCAAGCACAAGACGAAGCTGGAAAAAGTCCAAAGGTATGCCACTAGACTAGTCCCAGAACTAAGAGGCATGAGTTACGAGGAAAGGCTGCGGGAAATGCACCTTACGACACTGGAAGACAGAAGAGTAAGGGGAGATATGATCACAACCTACAAAATCCTCAGAGGAATCGACCGGGTAGACAAGGACAAACTATTCAACACTGGGGGGACGCGAACAAGGGGACACAGGTGGAAACTGAGTACCCACATGAGCCACAGAGACGTTAGAAGGAACTTTTTCAGTGTCAGAGTAGTTAACGGATGGAATGCATTAGGCAGTGATGTGGTGGAGGCTGACTCCATACACAGTTTCAAATGTAGATATGATAGAGCCCAGTAGGCTCGGGAATCTGTACACCGGTTGATTGACAGTTGAGAGGCGGGACCAAAGAGCCAAAGCTCAACCCCCGCAAGCACAAATAGGTGAGTACAAATAGGTGAGTACACACACACACACACACACACACACACCACACACACACACACACAATCCA
>WNGS01157882.1:23095-39685 GCA_020271785.1 Procambarus virginalis
CCACCTGGCCCCATCTGGCCCCACCTGGCCCCACCTGGCCCCCCCTGGCCCCTCCAGGCCTCACCTGGCCTCACCTGGCCCCATCTGGCCCCCCCTGGCCCCTCCAGGCCCCTCCAGGCCCCACCTGGCCCCTCCTGGCCCCCCCTGGCCCCCCCTGGCCCACCTGGCCCCACCTGGCCCACCTGGCCTAACCTGGCCCCACGTGGCCCACCTGGCCTAACCTGGCCCCCCCTGGCCCCCCCTGGCCTCACCTGGCCCCATCTGGCCCCCCCCCTGGCCCCTCCAGGCCTCACCTGGCCCCACCTGGCCCACCTGGCCTAACCTGGCCCCCCCTGGCCCCTCCAGGCCTCACCTGGCCTCATCTGGCCCCCCCTGGCCCCACCTGGCCCCACCTGGCCCCCCTGGCCCCACCCGGCCCACCTGGCCAAGGAACACTACCACAGTGGTCCCACAGAGCACCGCCCTACACACCACCAGAGGGAGCCGCACCAAACATACGGAGCCTGAAACTCACCTCATTCCATATTACCAGCAAACGATCCCATAAACCTGTTCCAGCTCTCCGACCTAAAACGGATTACGCTTAATACAAAATACAACGGCAGTTTTGCATCCGCGATACATACAAAGCCTCAAATACATAGGATCTGTCACTCCCAACGGGGTAAACTTTAAACTGGAGCCGCCGGCGTGGCGGTTCGAACGATGGCACACTTTCAACTGGTGTGGGGGTGTGGGTGGGGGTGTGGGTGGGAGTGTGTTGGGGTGTGGGGGTGTGGGTGGGGGTGTGTTGGGGTGTGGGGGTGTGGGTGGGGGTGTGTTGGGGTGTGGGGGTGTGGGTGGGGGTGTGTTGGGGTGTGGGGGTGTGGGTGGGGGTGTGTTGGGGTGTGGGTGGCGGGGGGGAATAGGAATGTTGTCATACCTCAAGCACCTCCTCCCCCCCCACCCCCACCCCCCAATTCCCATTGTCGTCTCTGCTATTGCGGCCTTCTCGTATATCCTCACATCCGTACCTTCCTCATCATATACACACACAAGGGGCCTGTGGTAGCCTGGTGGATAGCGCGCAGGACTCGTAATTCTGTGGTGCGGGTTCGATTCCCGCACCAGGCAAAAACAAATGGGCAAAGTTTCTTTCACCCTGAATGCCCCTGTTACCTAGCAGTAAATAGTTACCTGGGAGTTAGTCAGTAGTCACAGGCTGCTTCCTGGTGTGTGTGTGTGTTGTGTGGAGAGGAAAAAAAGTAGTTAGTAAACAGTTGATTGACAGTTGAGAGGCGGGCCGAAAGAGCAAAGCTCAACCCCCGCAAACACAACTAGGTGAATACACACACACACACACACACACACACACACACGCACACACACACACACACACACACGCACACACACACACACACACGCACACACACACACACACGTAGTTGTGGCACGAGCGAGCGTATAGATCAAATAATGAAAGAGAGTGTGGTTTATGTGTGTGTGTACTCACCTATTTGTGCCTGCAGGATCGAGCTCTAGGTCTTGGACCCCTCTGTTCTAGTCGTTGGTTGTCTAATGCAATGACTCCTGACCCTTTTCCCTATCATACCTGCTTTTAAAGTTTTGAATGGAGTTAGCCTCTACAACCTGCTCCTAAAATTTAGGTCATTCCATCAACTCACTACCCTTATGCTAAAGGAAAACTTTCTAACATCTCTATGACACATCTGAGTCTCAAGGTTCCATCTGTGTCCCTTTGTTCTATTGTTATTCATTGTAAACAATTCCTCTGTTTCCACCTTGTCAATCCCAATAAGTATTTAATACGTCTGTATCATGTCCCCCCTTTCCTTTCTCCTTTCTAACGCCGTCAGGTTTAGTTCCTTCAGTCTGTCTTCGTACCTCATCCCTCGCAGCTCTGGGACGAGTCTCGTTGCAAACTTCTGCACTTTTACGAGCTTCCTTGTGTGTCTTTAGACTGGGGTTCCACGATGGGGCGGCATACTCTGGGCGATGGGACTGGCCTCACATAGGCGGTATACAGTCATCAAAAAGCTTGCTTATTCAGGTTTTTGAAGGATGTTCTGACTTTTGCCAGAATAGAGTATACGGTTGACGTTATTCTATTTATATGAGCCTCTGCAGTTAGATTCTGTGTTATGTCCACTCTCAGGTCTTTTCCTGTAGACGTTATAGGGAGGTAGTTTCCTTCCATCATCATAAGGCCTTTCGGTCTCCTGACTCCTGATCCCATTTCCATCACCTTACACTTGCTGGTGTTGAATTCTGGCAACCATTTCTCGGACCAGCTCTGCATCCTGTTCAAGTCATCCCGGAGCATCTTACAATCTTCATCTGTCTCAATCCTCCTCATTAGTTTTGCATCATCTGCAAACATTGACATATAAGACTCAACTCCTGTAGTCAAGTCGTTTACATAAATGAGGAATAGTATGGGTCCCAACACTGATCCTTGAGGCACCCCGCTTGTTACTCTACGGCAGTCCGTCTCTTCGCCCCTCACTGTCACTCTCTGGCACCTGTCTGTTAGGGAATTCCTTACTCATGTTAATGCATTCCTGCCTACTTCCGCCTGCCTTTCAAGTTTGTATAGTAACCTCCTGTGTGGTACTGTATCAAAGGCTTTTTGGTAGTCCAGAAATATGCAATCTGCCCATCCTTCTCTGTCTTGCCTTATTTTCGTCACCTTTTCATCAAACTCCAGGAGGTTCGCCAGACATGATTTCCCTTCTCTTAAGCCATGTTGTCATTTACTGTACTTACAAACACAATAATTTCTAGGTGTGCAACTAGTCTTAAACGTATAATTATTTCAAGTACTTTACAAGGGATGCGTGTGAGTGACACTGGTCTGTAGTGAAGTGCTTCTTCTCTATCTCCTTTTTGTAGATTGGCACCACATTAGCCTACTTCCAGCAGCTGGGCATTCCCTCCCCCCCTTCCTTGTAAGCGACTCTTTAAAGATTAGCATTATAGATATGCTGAGGGCCTGTGATGTTTCTTTTAATTAACATCCATGGTGATACTGTATCAGGCCCAGTAGCTTTAGTTACATCCAGTGATGCTAGTTGTGTTCTTACTTCCTCCGCTGTTACCTCAACACTTACCATCTTAGAGTGAAGACGGTCCAGGTAATGATGGACCAAGTGAAACTGAGGTGCCAAGAGGCAGAAGAGAGATTCATACCACCATTAAGGGAACAAAGGAGAACATATAATAACTCGGGGTTCAATAGACAGCGCCAGGAAGCTAAAGCAGAAAGCAGGAGGGAGTGGAGGAAATACAGAAGACAAAGGACGGAGGTAAACTGCAATAGATGCAACAGGACCAGGAATGACCACATACACATAACAAGATTGGCAGAAAGAAACTATTAAAATGATGTTGCATCCAAAGCAAAGTGACAACCGAAACTCCTACATAGACATATAAGAAGGAAAGTAACAGTGAATTACCAAGTGACCAAACTACAAAAAAGGTGAGACTAGTATACAGAAAATGATAAAGAAATGTGTGAGGAGCTCAATGGCAGCTTCCATGGAGTGATCACTACTGAGCCTGAACAGCTCCCAGAGCTGGATGAGGAAGCAGCCCCTGACGAGAAACTACTAAATATTGAGATAACAACAGAGGAAGTAAGAACACAACTAGCGTCACTGGACGTAACTAAAGCTACTGGGCCTGATAGAGTATCACCATGGCTGTTAATTAAAAGAAACATCACAGCTTCCATTGCACACTTCCCAAACACTCTCTTACTTTCACATAGTCTCCTTTTTATGGTCTACTCTCCCTTCCCTGACTCCTGGTCTTATGGGCACTGGTGCGAGGTCCATCATGTAGTGGAAGACCAGGACACAATGGTCACTTGCTCCCAGTGGTATTCCAGTAAGCTTGGTGTATCTCCTCTTTCTCTTGTGTCTTCATTTACATGTTGTAGAAGTTTGTTTCTACAACTTCAACTAATTTCGCTCCCCACGTTTCTTTCCCATCATGAGGATTTCTGGTATTCCAGTCAATCTTTCCATGATTTAGGTCTCCCATGACTAGAAAATCTAGCTCTCATTCTGTGTGCCACTATTGCTGTTCTCTGCAATGTCTCTTTGCATGCTTTGTTGTTATCATCATATTCCTGCCTGGGTCTTTTGTTGTTTGGTGGGGGGTTGTAAATTATCAGCACCACAATTCTTTTTTCATTTGCTGTCAGTTTCCCAATGTTGAAGTCTGTGTGTGCATTTTCACTCTGATTTTCGAGTTCTTCGAACTTCTACTCCCGTTTAACTAGGAGTGCAACTCCTCCTCCTCGCCTATGTTGTCTTTATTTCCTTATCACCTGGAATCTCCGTGGGAATATTGCATCAGAGATCATATCGTTTATTTTCGTTTCCAATATTGCAATCAAATCAGGATCATGTTCACTAACTCTTTCTTTCATTTCCTCGGCTTTGTTCGTAACTCCGTCGACGTTTGTGTTCCAAACCTTCAGACTCTTCTTGGACACCCTATTCCCAGCGATCTCAGTGTCAGGGAGTAGGTGGGAGTCAGGGAGTAGGTGGGTGTCAGGGAGTAGGTGGGAGTCAGGGAGTGTACAGGGATCAGGGAGTGTCGACTACGCTGCCACCTCACCGTTTCTCGCATCGAGCGTATAAAATGCTTCAAGACGTAAGAGGTCAACCCGCCCACCCCCTCCCCAGGCGCCAGATCGCATCACCTCACTTGTACATAAAGAAATTATGGAGTGTGTATCCGCGGAGTGCATATATGCTGGTAACATATTACCCTCACAAGATGGAAGGCGGGCCGCGGAATAAGACAATATATTCCGCTATCTTTGAGCCGTCAGGCGGAATCTTTTATTGTATAATTTATTTCTCATACTGTATAATTTATTTCTGATATTTATTCAAGGCAAGAGCCCGTCTCCGGGCCATCTGGAAATAATTCATGTCTTAGGGTCTTTCAATTGGTGGGTTCTCAAGGAGTATCGAAGACCCGGTGAGGTGTAGGTATACATTTTTTCTTTCCATAACTCCTTCGAGCCCGAGGCGTCGCATCAGGTGGCAATTTCTCGGCTCAGTTTTCGTGTTCAATTTTGGTGGAGTGGTGTTCTGTATGGAGATTTGATTCTCCCTTTCCATGTGTTTCCATTACCGCACCTCATTTGTGGCGGTCCCCGGTAGTAATGTATGCATAACGCCAGACGCGCGGCCCCTCCTCGCCTCTCCCGCCCTCTCTCTCCCCTCTCTCACTCTCACCCGCGGGACACCCCGACCCCTCTCTCACTCTTCCTCTCCCTCTCTCTCTCTCTCCCCTTGCTCTGGCCCCTCCCATAACCCCCTCTCCCCGCTGGCCCCCCTTCATGGTCTCCATTCGTCGCAGGTCCACCAGGGGGTCCACCAGGGGGTCCACCGAGGGGACCACCAGGGGGTCCACCAGGGGGGTCCACCAAGGGGGATCCACCAGGGGGTCCACCAGGGGGTCTACCGAGGGGTCCACCAGGGGGGTCCACCAAGGGGGATCCACCAGGGGGTCCACCAGGGGGTCCACCAAGGGGACCACCAGGGGGTCCACCAGGGGGGTCCACCAAGGGGGATCCACCAGGGGGTCCACCAGGGGGTCCACCAGGGGGTCCACCGAGGGGACCACCAGGGGGTCCACCAGGGGGGTCCACCAAGGGGGGCCCACCAGGGGGTCCACCAGGGGTCACCAGGGGGTCACCAGGGGGTCCAAAAAGGGTCCACCAGGGGTCTACCAGGGGGGGTCACCAGGGGGGTCCACCAAGGGGGGTCCACCACGGGGTCCAACAGGGGGTCCACCGACGGGACCACCAGGGGGTCCACCAGGGGGTCAACCAGGGTGGTCCATCAGGGGTCTACAAGGGGGGTCCACCACGGGGTCCAACAGGGGGTCCAACAGGGGATCCACCAGGGGGGTCCACCAGGGGGTCCAACAGGACGTCCACCACGGGGTCCAACACGGGTCCAACAGGGGTCCACCACGGGTCCAACAGGGGGTCCACCACGGGGTCCAACAGGGGGTCCACCACGGGGTCCACCAGGGGGTCCACCAGGGGTCCACCAATGGGGGTCCACCAGGGGGTCCACCAGGGGGGTTCACCAGGGGTCCACCAATGGGGGGTCCACCAGGGGGTCCACCAGGGGGGTCCACCAGGGGGTCCACCATGGGGGCCACCAGGGGGTCCCCAGGGGGGTTCACCAGGGGGTCACCAGGGGGTCCACCAGGGGGTCCACCAGGGGGTCCACCATGGGGGTCCACCAGGGGGGTCCACCAGGGGGTCCAACAGGGGTCCACCAGGGGGTCCACATGGGGGGTCCACCAGGGGGGGTCCACCAGGGGTCCAACAGGGGTCCACCAGGGGGGTCCACCAGGGGTCCACCATGGGGGTTCACCAGAGGGTCCACAGGGGGTCCACCAGGGGGGTCCACCAGGGGGCCCACCATGGGGGTCCACCAGGGGGGTCCACCAGGGGGTCCAACAGGGGTCCACCAGGGGTCCACCATGGGGGTCCACCAGGGGGGTCCACCAGGGGGTCCAACAGGGGTCCACCAGGGGGTCCACCAGGGGGTCCACCATGGGGGGTTCACCAGGGGGGTCCACCAGGGGTCCACCAGCGGTCTACCAAGAGGGGCCCACCAGGGGGTTTACAAGGGGGGTGCACCACGGGGCCCATAGGGGGTCCACCGAGGGGTCCTGGGGGTCTACTAGGGGGGTCTACCAGGGGGGCCACCAGGGGGGTCCACCAGGGGGGTTCACCAAGGGGGGGTCCACCAAGGGGGGTCCACCAGAGGTCCACCAGGGGGTCACCAGGGGGTCCACCACGGGTCCAACAGGGGATCCACCGAGGGTCCAACAGGGGGTCCACCAGGGGGTCCACCAGGGAGTTCACCAGGGGGGTCCACCAGGGGTCCACCAGGGAGGTCCTCCAGGGGTCCACCAGGGGGGTCCACTAGGGGGTCCACCAGGGGGGTCCATTAGGGGGATCCACTAGGGGGCCACCAAGGGGTCCAACAGGGGGTCCAACAGGGGGTCCACCAGGGGGTCTACCAAGGGGTCCACCACGGGGTCCAATAAGGGGTCCACCGAGGGGTCCACCTGGGGGGTCCACCAGGGGGTCCACCTGGGGGGTCCACCAGGGGGATCACCAAGTGGGGTCCACCAGGGGGTCCACCAGGGGGTCCACCAGGGGTCCACCAGGGGGTCCACCAGGGGTCCACCAGGGGGGTCCACCAGGGGGTCCACCAGTGGAGTTCACCAAGGGAGGGTCCACCAGGGTGTTCACCAGGGGGTCCACCAAGAGGGTCCACCAGGGGGTCCACCAGGGTGTTCACCAGGGGGTCTACAAGGGGGTCCACCAAGGGGGGTCCACCAGGGGGTCCACCAGGGGGTCCATCAGGGGGTCCACCAGGGGTCCACCAGGCGGAGTCCGCCAAGGGGTCCACCAGGGGGTCCACCAGGGGTCCACCAGGGGGTCCACCAGGGGGTCCACCAGGGGGTCCACCAGAGGGTCCACCAGGGTGTTCACCAGGGGGTCCACCAAGAGGGTCCACCAGGGGGTCCACCAGGCGGAGTCCGCCAAGGGGTCCACCAGGGGGTCCACCAGGGGGTCCACCAGGGGGTCCACCATGGGTGTTCACCAGGGTGTCCACCAGAGGGTCCACCAGAGGGTCCAACAGGGGGTCCACCAGGGGGTCCACCAGGGGGTCCACCAGGGGGTCCAACAGGGGTCCACCAGGGGGTCCACCAGGGGGTCCACCAGGGGGTCCAACAGGGGGTCCACCAGGGGGTCCAACAGGGGGTCCACCAGGGGGTCCACCAGGGGGTCCACCAGGGGGTCCAACAGGGGGTCCACCAGGGGGTCCACCAGGGGGTCCACCAGGGGGTCCACCAGGGGGTCCAACAGGGGGTCCAACAGGGGGTCCACCAGGGGGTCCACCAGGGGGTCCACCAGGGGGTCCACCAGGGGGTCCACCAGGGGGTCCTCCAGGGGGTCCACCAGGGTGTCCACCAGAGGGTCCACCAGGGGGTCCACCAGGGGGTCCACCAGGGTGTCCACCAGAGGGTCCACCAGGGGTCCACCAGGGGGTCCACCAGGGTGTCCACCAGGTGTCCACCAGGGGGTCCACCAGGGGGTCCACCAGGGGGTCCACCAGGGGGTCCAAGGGAGGATATTAGTCCCCGGGATGGGAGGTGTATGGCTGGCACCACGAGGCAGTTTATATAACGGTGCCCAGAGTGTGGGACCATTTGGGCCCTTGGCACTCCACCAGGTCCCCTCCCACTCCACCAGGTCCCCTCCCACTCCACCAGGTCCCCTCCCACTCCACCAGGTCCCCTCCCACTCCACCAGGTCCCCTCCCACTCCACCAGGTCCCCTCCCACTCCACCAGGTCCCCTCCCACTCCACCAGGTCCCCTCCCACTCCACCAGGTCCCCTCCCACTCCACCAGGTCCCTCCCACTCCACCAGGTCCCCTCCCACTCCACCAGGTCCCCTCCCACTCCACCAGGTCCCCTCCCACTCCACCAGGTCCCCTCCCACTCCACCAGGTCCCCTCCCACTTCACCAGGTCCCCTCCCACTCCACCAGGTCCCCTCCCACTCCACCAGGTCCCCTCCCACTCCACCAGGTCCCCTCCCACTCCACCAGGTCCCCTCCCACTCCACCAGGTCCCCTCCCACTCCACCAGGTCCCCTCCCACTCCACCAGGTCTCCTCCCACTCCACCAGGTCCCCTCCCACTCCACCAGGTCCCCTCCCACTCCACCAGGTCCCCTTCCACTCCACCAGGTGGCCACCCTATTCTCCAGGTGTCCTCCCAATCCACCAGGTATCCTCCCAATCCACCAGGTATCCTCCCAAACCACCCGGTGTCGTCCCATCCACCAGGTGTCCTCCCATCCACCGGTGTCTTCCCAATCCAACAGGTGTCCTCCCAATCCACCCAGTGTCTTCCCAATCCACCAGGTGTCCTCCCAATCCAACAGGTGGCCTCCCAATCCACCAGGTGTCTTCCCAATCCACCAGGTCTGCTCCCAGTCCACCAGGTCTGCTCCCACACCACCAATATAACAGTTGATTGATTGACAGTTGAGAGGCGCTCCGAAAGAGCAGAGCTCAACCCTCGCAAGCACTACTAAGTAAATACAACTAGGTGAATACTTGGTCTCCTCCCACTCCACTTCTTCTCTCGTCTCTCCTCAGACAAGCATGGAACAGTCGATTAAGGCAGCGTCTGGGATGCTCTCGGACGTAGGTTCGAATCCTCGTCACGGCCCTTGTGGATTTGAACATGATACACTTGCATCTCCCGATGTCCCAACTCTCCAAATTTTTGTCTAAGCAGAGTTATAAGTCTGCTTATAAAGTGGAAGAAGACGCAGCCTCTTAAACGTGTTAAGAATGTGTGTAATCACTAGAGGTCGTAAACTGACTTTACTATAAGTTATTTGGAAAGTTATTTGAGGATATATAGGCAAAGGTTAGGTAAAGGTGACTGAGGTTAACATGTTGGGTTACAATGTTGCATGGAAGGGAAAATATATGGGATTAACGTTAGGTTAGGTTCGGTTGGGTGAGGTTAGGGTCGGTTGGGTTAGGTTAGGGTCGGTTGGGTGAGGTTAGGGTCGGTTGGGTGAGGTTAGGGTCGGTTGGGTTAGGTTAGGGTCGGTTGGGTGAGGTTAGGGTCGGTTGGGTGAGGTTAGGGTCGGTTGGGTGAGGTTAGGGTCGGTTGGGTTAGGTTAGGGTCGGTTGGGTGAGGTTAGTGTCGGTTGGGTGAGGTTAGGGTCGGTTGGGTGAGGTTAGGGTCGGTTGGGTGAGGTTAGTGTCGGTTGGGTGAGAGTTAGGGCCGGTTGGATTAGGGTAGGGTCGGTTGGGTGAGGTTAGGGTCGGTTGGGTTAGGTTAGGGTCGGTTGGGTGAGGTTAGGGTCGGTTGGGTTAGGTTAGGGTCGGTTGGGTGAGGTTAGTGTCGGTTGGGTGAGAGTTAGGGCCGGTTGGGTTAGGTTAGGGTCGGTTGGGTGAGGTTAGGGTCGGTTGGGTGAGGTTAGGGTCGGTTGGGTTAGGTTAGGGTCGGTTGGGTGAGGTTAGGGTCGGTTGGGTGAGGTTAGGGTCGGTTGGGTGAGGTTAGGGTCGGTTGGGTGAGGTTAGTGTCGGTTGGGTGAGGTTAGGGTCGGTTGGGTGAGGTTAGGGTCGGTTGGGTGAGGTTAGTGTCGGTTGGGTGAGAGTTAGGGCCGGTTGGGTTAGGTTAGGGTCGGTTGGGTGAGGTTAGGGTCGGTTGGGTTAGGTTAGGGTCGGTTGGGTGAGGTTAGGGTCGGTTGGGTTAGGTTAGGGTCAGTTGGGTGAGGTTAGTGTCGGTTGGGTGAGAGTTAGGGCCGGTTGGGTTAGGTTAGGGTCGGTTGGGTGAGGTTAGGGTCGGTTGGGTGAGGTTAGGGTCGGTTGGGTTAGGTTAGGGTCGGTTGGGTGAGCTTAGGGTCGGTTGGGTTAGGTTAGGGTCGGTTGGATGAGGTTAGGGTCTGTTGGGTGAGGTTAGGGTCGGTTGGGTTAGGTTAGGGTCGGTTGGATGAGGTTAGGGTCGGTTGGGTGAGGTTAGGGTCGGTTGGGTTAGGTTAGGGTCGGTTGGGTGAGGTTAGGGTCGGTTGGGTTAGGTTAGGGTCGGTTGGGTGAGGTTAGGGTGGTTGGGTGAGGTTAGGGTCGGTTGGGTGAGGTTAGGGTCGGTTGGGTGAGGTTAGGGTCGGTTGGGTTAGGTTAGGGTCGGTTGGGTGAGGTTAGGGTCGGTTGGGTTAGGTTAGGGTCGGTTGGGTGAGGTTAGGGTTGGTTGGGTGAGGTTAGTGTCGGTTGGGTGAGGTTAGGGTCGGTTGGGTGAGGTTAGGGTCGGTTGGGTGAGGGTTAGGGTCGGTTGGGTGAGGTTAGGGTCGGTTGGGTGAGGATAGGGTCGGTTGGGTTAGGGTAGTTTCGGTTGGGTGAGGTTAGGGTCGGTTGGGTGAGGTTAGGGTCGGTTGGGTGAGGTTAGGGTCAGTTGGGTGAGGTTAGGGTCGGTTGGGTGAGGTTAGGGTCAGTTGGGTGAGGTTACCTGGTTGATACCTGGTTGATGGGGTTCTGGGAGTTCTTCTACTCCCCAAGCCCGGCCCGAGGCCAGGCTCGACTTGTGAGAGTTTGATCCACCAGGCTGTTGCTTGAGCGGCCCGCAGAGCCACATACCCACCACAGCCCGGCTGATCCGGGACTTCTCTTAGGAAACAGTCCAGTTTTCTCTTGAAGATGTCCACGGTTGTTAGGGTCAGTTGGGTGAGGTTAGGGTCGGTTGGGTGAGATTAGGGTCGGTTGGGTGAGGTTAGGGTCAGTTGGGTGAGGTTAGGGTCGGTTGGGTGAGGTTAGGGTCGGTTGGGTGAGGTTAGGGTCGGTTGGGTGAGGTTAGGGTCAGTTGGGTGAGGTTAGTGTCGGTTGGGTGAGGTTAGGGTCAGTTGGGTGAGGTTAGGGTCGGTTGGGTGAGGTTAGGGTCGGTTGGGTGAGGTTAGGGTTGGTTGGGTGAGGTTAGGGTCGGTTGGGTGAGGTTAGGGTCGGTTGGGTGAGGTTAGGGTCAGTTGGGTGAGGTTAGGGTCAGTTGGGTTAGGTTAGGGTCGGTTGGGTGAGGTTAGGGTCGGTTGGGTTAGGGTAGTGTCGGTTGGGTGAGGTTAGGGTCGGTTGAGTTAGGTTAGGGATGGCTGCTCAAACAACACTTTACTAAGAATAACAGAGATAGAAAGTAGAATTAACGGAGGGAAATGGTAATAAGAATTGGGTTGATAAAGACAAGATATTTAAATTAGTTGACTGTGCATTTGTGTAATGTTCTGAAATTACCATTTGTGAAACCGTTTCTTAAAGTGACTAAGTGTTGAACACATCCACAAGGGCCGTGACGAGGATTCGAACCTACGTCTGAGAGCATCCCAGACACTGCCTTAATCGACTGAGCTACGACATGGTATAAGAATTGCAACCAGAAATTCTACTGAATTTACTTGGATCCTGCAGCCTCTCCGAGACACAAACCAGGATTTTTACACTTTGTTCATTTGATACATTACGCTATTGTGGTTTCTGTGTGTAGTGTGTCTAAGTGTTTGTGAGAGTTGTGCTGGTTTGAAAGTGCATGTGATCTATGTTAATGCATGAATGTATGTAAATATTGGCATGTTTGACTCAGTTATTGTAATTTGTGTAAATTTGAGAGAATTTGTATATACAACTGAACTTGTGAAAGTTTGAGAAAGTTAATGAACTGGGAGTATGTGTGCATGCGCCAGTCTGTGTTTTGTGTAAGTTTGTATGAATTTGTATAAGTTTGTATGCATTTGTATGTACAATTGAGATTATAAAAGTTTAAAAAGTGTTTATGTGCAAAGTCAAATTATGAAGTGAGTTATTGGGTGAGTTGTATAAGTTTGTGTTGTATATTTAAATGTATCTGCATGTGTTTGTGCTAGTCTGTGTTTGGAGGTACAAGTTTGAATAAGTTTGTGAGAGTAAGTGCTTGAGTAAGTTTATGCAAATTCTTGTTTATAAAAGTGTATGTATTTTGTCAGAGTTGTGTGAATTTGTATATATGTTTGTGTATGTAATATGTAAGTGTTGGTTTGTAAGTATAAGTGTGAAAGAGTGTTGTCTGGGTAAATATGTAAGTGGAGAGTTGATGCTTCAGAGAGCATCAACCTGTGACTCAATGGGACTAAAAAGCATCAACTGCTTTTAATGAGTTATGTAAGTTAGGTAGGTGAGGTTAGGTAAGGGAAGTTACATTATGTAAGTTAGGTAGGTGAGGTTAGGTAAGGGAAGTTACATTATGTAAGTTAGGTAGGTGAGGTTAGGTAAGGGAAGTTACATTATGTAAGTTAGGTAGGTGAGGTTAGGTAAGGGAAGTTACATTATGTAAGTTAGGTAGGTGAGGTTAGGTAAGGGAAGTTACATTATGTAAGTTAGGTAGGTGAGACTAGGTAAGGGAAGTTACATTATGTAAGTTAGGTAGGTGAAGTTAGGTAAGGGAAGATGCATTATGTAAGTTAGGTAGGTGAGGTTAGGTAAGGGAAGTTACATTAGGTAAGTTAGGTAGGTGAGGTTAGGTAAGGGAAGTTGCATTATGTAAGAAAGGTAGGTGAGATTAGGTAAGGGAAGTTACATTATGTAAGTTAAGTCAGCTACAGTAGGATATGGAAGTTTAAGTTACATTGGTTAGTTAAGTTATGTAAGTTAGGTTAGGTAAGTTAAATTAAGTTAGGTTAGCTCAGGTAAGTCAGGTAGGTTAGGTTAGGGAAGTTACGTTATGTAAGTTAGGTAAGTTAAGTCAGGTAGAATAGGTTATGGAAGTTATATTAAGTTACATCAGGTAGTTATGTAAGTTAGGTTAGGTAAGTTAAATTATATTAGGTTAGCTCAAGTAAATCAGGTAGCTCCTTAGGGAAGTTACGTTAAGTTACATCAGGTAGGAGAGGTTAGGTAAGTTAGGTTAGGTAGGTTAGGTTAGGTTAGGTTAGCTAGGTAAGGTTAAGTAAGTTGGATAGGTATGTTTGGTTAGGTAAGGGAAGTTATATTATGTAAGTGAGGATAGGTAAGTGTACCGTTGTATTAAGTTGATAAAAAGATTTGCCAGAGACGTAATATAAAGTTAAGTTACTAAAAGTCGAAGTACTTAATGCTTAAACAAGTTACATTACAAAAATATGTCTTTGGTAAAAGTTATTTTTCTTTATAATATATATATATATGACAGAGAAAAACTACTGTTTAATGGAAGTTACACAAATAAGAAATTTTCACAAAGCTGGACATATTTAGTTTGAAATAATACATAAAGTTGATTGTGAATACATAATGACGTCCCTTAGTAAGTTTAACACAAACTATAGTTTAAATATGTTACACAAACGAAGTTCTTGACTATTTATTTATTGCATGAAGAACAACGTTTGTTACAGTGGTAGTATATTTAATGCACAAAGATAAAAGAAAGACATTGACAGTTTTACAAATAAGTATATAAAATGAGTAATAATATTTTTGCTGATAAAATCTGTAAGTATAGAAAATAATTTGTAAATTACTAAAACAATTTGTAAATAACTAAATCATTTTAAATGAAGGTAAATAATTTGTATATAGATAAATAAATTTGTAAGTAAATAGATATGTTATGCTATGAAAGTTTTCCCTAAACTTATTTGATGATACAGAAAACACAGAAATGCGGGTTATTTATACATAACAATAAACTAGTTTCTGAATAAAGATGTAACAGAAACATTTGCACATTTTGATGCTAAAATATTCAGAGAATATGTTAGAGCAGGTGAAGAACACAGAGAACATGAATTGATCTGACTGAGAACATGCTGTGAACATAGAAACCTCCTGCTGAGAGCATTCGGAGAACAAGAGAAGAGTAAGAAAAGACTGCGGGGGAGTAGGGAGGGTGCTGGAGGGGGGGAGGGAGATAGTGAGAGGGAAGGGAGAGGGTGAGAGAGAGTTATTTCAGTTGGTGCGAGCTCTCAATTATCGCAAATGAGAGAGATGAGGCCTGTTATGGGCGGTTAAACCCTACCTGGAGAGTGTTTATTTACACACACACACACACACACACACACACACACACACACACACACACACACACACACACACACACACACACACACACACACACACACACACACACACACACACACACACACACACACACACACACACACACACACACACACACACACACACACACACGTACGACTATTGAGGGAGAGGTCATGTGTTTACCTACATGTATCTAGAAAACATGTTTACTTTGATAAACACGACGGACAGGAGCTGGCCTCCTGTTGTGAAATAACTATGAATTCTTACGAGAATTGAACTGTTAATAGCGAACTTACAAGAACAAACTGAGTCGAATGACAAGAGCTGGAGCTCGGTAACTAGCTTTATCTCGATTAATACGTCCGAAATATCTATGTATTAAATCTCGTGAAAATTGGGCAGATAGTAGCGAAACTACAGGAGTGAACGAAGGCGGAGGACAGAAGCTAGAACTCGGTGACTAATTCATTGTATTTAATGTGACTAAAATAACTATATTTTCAATTTTAGTGATAATAACAAAATTATATCACTATCAACTACCACGTTGGTAGCAACAAAATTATAAGAGATAACTGGGACGGAGGACAGGAGCTCCTGTCCTCCGGAACTCGGTAACTCTATTTCTTTTCTTAATACGTCTGAATTATGTCTGTTTTAAATCTTGCGGAAATTGAACTATTAATAACGAACTTACAAGAGGAAACAAAGGTGGAGGACAGGAGCTGAAACTCGGTAACTAACTTTATCACATTTACTACAACGGAAGTACAATGGTTTTAAATTTCAGGACAGTCGGGTTAATTGTAACAAAGTTACCAGAGGGAAGTATGGCATGGGGGACATGAGCTGAAACTCAGTAACCAACTTTATTTTGATTAATATGTTCTAAAAAGTGCCTTTTAAATCTTATGAAAATAACGTTAATATTTATGAAACTACACCTATAAACATTAAGAGCCAGGTCCAAGAACTAACATTTGACATTATTAATTACTTCACGTACCTTTAATTAACATATCTTCTGAAAATGGAAAACTTCTGATTAATTTTACCCTAAAACAGGTAGTACGGTAGAGACCATATTTCGTCCATAAGAATTCCTTGCAGCGAGGAATTTTTCCAACAGCAGTGAGGAATTTTCCCTTAAGAATTCATTAACACCACGGCGAGTATTTTTCCCCATAACAATTCCTTAAGACCGCAGCGACGAATTGGGACTCGGCCTGAAAACGAGAACTACTTTGCGAGGAATTTTTAAAGGAACGACCTACCACAACAAAAATGGTACTACTTAGCGAGAAATTTGCCGAACCAAAAATTGGTCGCTAAGTAGTCTATCCCTCTACTCAAATACAGTGACTAAGTGGCTAGAGTTGCATGTCCATGTGGAGAACTTAAGTAATGCCTAATTGGAGTGCCTTGGCAAAATGTTCAGTGGGAGTGTCCAGATAGAGTACCCAAGTAGAGTTCCAAAATGGAGTTCCAGGGTAGAATGCCCAATTTTAGCTCCAAAAAAAGGAGTGGCCACGTCCAATACCCAGGTGGAGTGCATGCCTAGTGTCAGTACCAGCAGGGTGGAGGGTCGTGTGTGTGGGGGAAGTACGACCTCCCATATAAAACCAGAGAATTCATCACCATCACGTGGTCGTACTTGCCTCCCCTGGGAGGATGGGGGACCGGTATACCCCCTAGCATATTCTATTTGATGTAGACTTTAATATGAGGCGAATAGATATGCATGGAAACTCATTTAAAAAAATGTGCTAAACTTGTGCTTTTTGTCGAACACAATATTCTGATTGTCCCCTTTGCTCGAAAATCCTCTTAATCCCACTGTCCTCTGCAGTCAACTAATTCAGGGGGATTACTGGATTAAATTAATACAACAATTTGCTATATTAATATTTTGTTCCGTTGGTTCTCTATATATCAATTATCAGTTATGAATTATATATTGTGATGCCACTGT
>WNGS01157885.1:42786-71060 GCA_020271785.1 Procambarus virginalis
GGGGTCACCGGGTGTGGCGCCGGCGGGAGGGGGTCACCTGGGTGTGGCGCCGGCGGGAGAGGGTCACCGGGTGTGGCGCCGGCGGCCTGGCGCCGCCTCCTGACAACTGCCAGGCATCACTGTTGATATTACATTTAAATTGATCGAAAATTCTGCGCAAAAATTGAAGGAGGAACCTAACACCTGGCACCTAGCACCTGGCACCTGGCACCTGGCACCTGGCACCTGGCACCTGGCACCTGGCACCTGGCACCACTACCCCAGCACCTGGCACCTGCCACCACTACCCCAGCACCTGGCACCACTACCCCAGCACCTGGCACCTGCCACCACTACCCCAGCACCTGGCACCACTACCCCAGCACCTGGCACCACTACCCCAGCACCTGGCACCACTACCCCAACACCTGGCACCACTACCCCAGCACCTGGCACCACTACCCCAACACCTGGCACCACTACCCCAGTACCTGGCACCACTACCCCAGCACCTGGCACCACTACCCCAGTACCTGGCACCACTACCCCAACACCTGGCACCACTACCCTAGCACCTGGCACCACTACCCCAGTACCTGGCACCACTACCCCAGCACCTGGCACCACTACCCCAGTACCTGGCACCACTACCCCAGTACCTGGCACCACTACCCCAGTACCTGGCACCACTACCCCAACACCTGGCACCACTACCCCAACACCTGGCACCACTACCCCAACACCTGGCACCACTACCCCAGCACCTGGCACCACTACCCCAGCACCTGGCACCACTACCCCAGCACCTGGCACCACTACCCCAGTACCAGGCACCACTACCCCAGCACCTGGCACCACTATCCCAGCACCTGGCACCACTACCCAGCACCTGGCACCACTACCCCAGCACCTGGCACCACTATCCCAACACCTGGCACCACTACCCCAGCACCTGGCACCACTACCCCAGCACCTGGCACCACTACCCCAACACCTGGCACTACTACCCCAGCACCTGGCACCACTACCCCAGCACCTGGCACCACTACCCCAACACCTGGCACCACTACCCCAGTACCTGGCACCACTACCCCAACACCTGGCACCACTACCCCAGCACCTGGCACCACTACCCCAACACCTGGCACCACTACCCCAGCACCTGGCACCACTACCCCAACACCTGGCACCACTACCCCAACACCTGGCACTACTACCCCAGCACCTGGCACCACTACCCCAGTACCTGGCACCACTACCCCAACACCTGGCACTACTACCCCAGTACCTGGCACCACTACCCCAACACCTGGCACCACTACCCCAACACCTGGCACCACTACCCCAGTACCTGGCACCACTACCCCAACACCTGGCACCACTACCCCAACACCTGGCACCACTACCCCAGTACCTGGCACCACTACCCCAGTACCTGGCACCACTACCCCAACACCTGGCACCACTACCCCAGTACCTGGCACCACTACCCCAACACCTGGCACCACTACCCCAGTACCTGGCACCACTACCCCAGTACCTGGCACCACTACCCCAGTACCTGGCACCACTACCCCAGTACCTGGCACCACTACCCCAGTACCTGGCACCACTACCCCAGTACCTGGCACCACTACCCCAACACCTGGCACCACTACCCCAGTACCTGGCACCACTACCCCAACACCTGGCACCACTACCCCAGTACCTGGCACCACTACCCCAGTACCTGGCACCACTACCCCAGTACCTGGCACCACTACCCCAGCACCTGGCACCACTACCCAGTACCTGGCACCACTACCCCAACACCTGGCACCACTACCCCAGTACCTGGCACCACTACCCCAACACCTGGCACCACTACCCCAACACCTGGCACCACTACCCAGTACCTGGCACCACTACCCCAGTACCTGGCACCACTACCCCAACACCTGGCACCACTACCCCAGTACCTGGCACCACTACCCCAACACCTGGCACCACTACCCCAGTACCTGGCACCACTACCCCAACACCTGGCACCACTACCCCAGTACCTGGCACCACTACCCCAGTACCTGGCACCACTACCCCAGTACCTGGCACCACTACCCCAGTACCTGGCACCACTACCCCAGTACCTGGCACCACTACCCCAGCACCTGGCACCACTACCCCAACACCTGGCACCACTACCCCAACACCTGGCACCACTACCCCAGTACCTGGCACCACTACCCCAACACCTGGCACCACTACCCCAACACCTGGCACCACTACCCCAGTACCTGGCACCACTACCCCAACACCTGGCACCACTACCCCAACACCTGGCACCACTACCCCAGTACCTGGCACCACTACCCCAACACCTGGCACCACTACCCCAACACCTGGCACCACTACCCCAACACCTGGCACCACTACCCCAGTACCTGGCACCACTACCCCAGCACCTGGCACCACTACCCCAGTACCTGGCACCACTACCCCAACACCTGGCACCACTACCCCAGTACCTGGCACCACTACCCCAACACCTGGCACCACTACCCCAGTACCTGGCACCACTACCCCACACCTGGCACCACTACCCCAACACCTGGCACCACTACCCCAACACCTGGCACCACTACCCCAACACCTGGCACCACTACCCCAACACCTGGCACCACTACCCCAACACCTGGCACCACTACCCCAACACCTGGCACCACTACCCCAACACCTGGCACCACTACCCCAACACCTGGCACCACTACCCCAACACCTGGCACCACTACCCCAACACCTGGCACCACTACCCCAGCACCTGGCACCACTACCCCAACACCTGGCACCACTACCCCAACACCTGGCACCACTACCCCAACACCTGGCACCACTACCCCAACACCTGGCACCACTACCCCAACACCTGGCACCACTACCCCAGCACCTGGCACCACTACCCCAACACCTGGCACCACTACCCCAGCACCTGGCACCACTACCCCAGCACCTGGCACCACTACCCCAACACCTGGCACCACTACCCCAACCCTGGCACCACTACCCCAACACCTGGCACCACTACCCCAACACCTGGCACCACTACCCCAACACCTGGCACCACTACCCCAACACCTGGCACCACTACCCTAACACCTGGCACCACTACCCCAACACCTGGCACCACTACCCCAACACCTGGCACCACTACCCAACACCTGGCACCACTACCCCAGTACCTGGCACCACTACCCCAACACCTGGCACCACTACCCCAGTACCTGGCACCACTACCCCAACACCTGGCACCACTACCCCAGTACCTGGCACCACTACCCCAGTACCTGGCACCACTACCCCAACACCTGGCACCACTACCCCAACACCTGGCACCACTACCCCAGTACCTGGCACCACTACCCCAACACCTGGCACCACTACCCCAGTACCTGGCACCACTACCCCAACACCTGGCACCACTACCCCAACACCTGGCACCACTACCCCAACACCTGGCACCACTACCCCAACACCTGGCACCACTACCCCAACACCTGGCACCACTACCCCAACACCTGGCACCACTACCCCAGTACCTGGCACCACTACCCCAGTACCTGGCACCACTACCCCAACACCTGGCACCACTACCCCAACACCTGGCACCACTACCCCAGTACCTGGCACCACTACCCCAACACCTGGCACCACTACCCCAGTACCTAGCACCACTACCCCAACACCTGGCACCACTACCCCAACACCTGGCACCACTACCCCAACACCTGGCACCACTACCCCAACACCTGGCACCACTACCCCAACACCTGGCACCACTACCCCAACACCTGGCACCACTACCCCAGCACCTGGCACCACTACCCCAACACCTGGCACCACTACCCCAACACCTGGCACCACTACCCCAGTACCTGGCACCACTACCCCAGTACCTGGCACCACTACCCCAGTACCTGGCACCACTACCCCAGTACCTGGCACCACTACCCCAGTACCTGGCACCACTACCCCAACACCTGGCACCACTACCCCAACACCTGGCACCACTACCCCAGCACCTGGCACCACTACCCCAGCACCTGGCACTACTACCNGTCACACAGGGTCAGGCAAGGTCACACAGGGTCAGCAAGGTCACACAGGGTCAGGCAAGGTCACACAGGGTCAGGCAATATCACACAGGGTCAGGCAAGGTCACACGGGGTCAGGCAAGGTCACACAGGGTCAGGCAAAATCACACGGGTCAGGCAAGGTCACACGGGGTCAGGCAAGGTCACACGGGGTCAGGCAAGGTCCACGGGGTCAGGCAGGGTTCACACAGGGTCAGGCAAGGTCACATAGGTCAGGCAAGGTCACACGGGGTCAGGCAAGGTCACACGGGGTCAGGCAAGGTCACATAGGTCAGGCAAGGTCACATAGGGTCAGGCAAGGTCACACAGGGTCAGGCAAGGTCACACAGGGTCAGGCAAGGTCACATAGGGTCAGGCAAGGTCACACGGGTCAGGTAAGGTCACACGGGGTCAGGCAAGGTCACATAGGGTCAGGCAAGTCACACAGGGTCAGGCAAGGTCACACGGGGTCAGGCAAGGTCACATAGGGTCAGGCAAGGTCACACAGGGTCAGGCAAGGTCACACGGGGTCAGGCAAATCACATAGGGTCAGGCAAGGTCACAGGGGTCAGGCAAGGTCACATAGGGTCAGGCAAGGTCACATAGGGTCAGGCAAGGTCACACGTGGGTCAGGCAAGGTCACACGGGTCAGGCAAGTTACACGGGGTCAAGCAAGGTCACTCAGGGTCAGGCAAGGTCACTCAGGTCAGGCAAGGTCACACGGGGTCAGACAAGGTCACACGGGTCAGACAAGGTCACACGGTCAGGCAAGGTCACATAGGGTCAGACAAGGTAACAAATGGTCAGGCAAGGTTACACGGGGTCAGGCAAGGTCACACGGGGTCAGGCAAGGTCACTCGGGATCAGACAAGATCACACTGAGTCAGGTAAGGTCTCCAGGGTCAGGCAAGGTCACACAGGGTCAGGCAAGGTCATACGGGGTCAGGCAAGGTCATACGGGGTCAGGCAAGGTCAGAGGTATCAGACTTGGAGAAGACTAATTTACTTATGTTCATGATGAGCTTGACAAGGCTGAGATTCAGACGTTAAAGCAGACTTTAACACCACAGGTAAATGCTTGTACTTCAGGTCAAAGCTTGCACCACAGGTCAAAGTTTGTACCACAGGCCAAAGCTTGTACCACAAGAAAAAAGGTTGTATCACAGGTCAAAACGTGTACCACAGGTCATAGCTTGTACCACAGGTAAAAGATTGTACCACACGTCAAAACTTGTAGCACAGGTCAAAGATTGTACCAAAGGTAAAAAGGTTGTACCACAGGTCAAATCTTGTACCACAGGTCATAGCTTGTACCATAGGTAAATAGCTTGCACAACAGGTCAAAGCTTGTACCACAGGTCAAAGCTTGTACCAAAGGTAAAAAGGTTGTACCACAGGTCAAATCTTGTACCACAGGTCATAGCATGTACAACAGATAAAAAGCTTGCGCTACAGGTAAAAGCTTATACCACAGGTCAAAGCTTGTACTAAAGGGAGAAAGGTTGTACCACAGGTCAAATCATGTACCACAAGTCATAGCTTGTACTACAGGTTAAACGCTTGCACCACAGGTCAAATCTTGCACCACAGGTTAAAGCTTGCACAACAGGTCAAAGCCTTTACCTCAAGTCAAAGCTTATACTACAGGTAAAAAACTTGCAGCACAGGTCAAACCTTGTACCACAGGTCAAAGTTTGTACCACAGGTAAAAAGGTGTACTACAGGTAAAAAGCTTGCTCCACAGGTTAAAGCTTGTACCACAGGTCAAAGCTTGTACCACAGGTAAAAACCTTGCTCCACAGACCAAAGCTTGCAACATCAGGTCAATGTTGGCACTACAGGTCAAATCTTGCTATTCATGTCAAGCTTGTACATTAGGTCAAAGCTTGCACCACAGGTCAAAGCTTGTACCATAGATCAAATCTTGCACCATAGGTCAAAGCTTGAATTAATGGTCAAATCTTGCGCCACAGGTTAAAGCTTGTACAAATGGTCAAATCTTGCACCACAGGTCAAAGATTGCGCCACAGGTCAAAGCTTGTACCATAGGACAAAGCTTGTACCCAAGGAAAAAATGTTGTACCACAGGACAAATCTTGTACCACAGTTCAAATCTTGCACCACAGGTGAAAGCTTGTTCCACAGGTAGTGGAACACACTTGTGTGTAGTGCACACTGGTTTGCACTACAGGTCAAATTGTGCTCTTCAGGTCAAACTTGTATCTTAGGTCAAAGCTTGCACCACAGATCAAAGCTTGTAACACAGGTAAAAAGCTTGTACCTCTGGTCAAAGCTTGCACCACAGGTCAAAGCTTGTACCACAGGTCAATGCTTGTACCTCTGGTCAAAGCTTGCACCACAGGTCAAGGCTTCCACTACAGGTCAAAGCTTGTACCACAGACCAAACTTGTACCACAGGTGAAGACTTGCACCTCTGGTCAAATCTTGCACCACAGATCAAACCTTGTACCACATCTCAAGACTTATACCACAGGTCAAAGCTTGTACCACAGACCAAAGTTTGCACCACAGGTCAAAGATTGTACCACAGGTAAACTGTACCACAGGTCAAAGCTTGTACCAGAGGTAAAAGCTCGTTGTACCACAGAAAAAGCTTGTACCATTCAAAAGCTTGCACCACAGGTAAAAGCTTGTTCCACAGGTACGGAACACACTTGTGGTGTAGTTAACCTGGTTTGCACTACAGCTCAAATTTGCTCTTCAGGTCAAACTTGTACCTTAGGTCAAAGCTTGTACCACAGGTCACAGCTTGTATCACAGGTAAAACGCTTGCACCACAGTCAAATCTTGCACCACAGATCAAGCTTGCCCACAGGTCAAACTTATACCAAGGTCAAAGCTTGTACCAACAGGCCAAAGCTTGTACCAGAGGTAAAGCTCGTTCCTATAGGTCAAAAGCTTGTACCACAGTATAAACCTGTAGCATGGTCAAAGCTTGTACCACAGATAAAAAGCTTGCTCAACAGGTCAACGCTTGCAACATCAGGTCAAAGTTTGTACCACAGGTCAAAGATTGCACTACAGCTCAAATTGTGCTCTTCAGGTCAAACTTGTACCTTAGCTCAAAGCTTGCACCACAGGTCAAAGCTTGTAACACAGGTAAATAGCATGCACCACAGGTCAAATCTTGTACCACAGAACAAAGCTTGTACTACAGGTCAAAGCTTTCACCAATGGTCAAAGTTTGCCCTACAGGTCAAATCGTGCTCTTCATAACAAGCTTCTACCTTATGTCAAAGCTTGCACCACAGGTCAAAGCATGTAACACAGGTAAACAGATTGCACCACAGGTCAAAGCTTGCACCTCTGGTCAAAGCTTGCACCGCAGGTCAAGGCTTCCACAACAGGTCAAAACTTGTACCACAGTCCAATGCCACAAGTCACCTTTCTTGACTTGTACCACAAGTCAAGACTTGTTTCTCAAGTCAAATCTTGCACCACAGATCAAAGCTTGCACCACAGGTCAAGGCTTCCACCACAGGTCAAACCTGTACCACAGGCCACAGCTAGTACCACAGGCCAAATCTTACACCACAGGTCAAAGATTGTCCACAGGTAAAAAATTTGTACTACAGGTCAAAGCTTGTACCGGAGGTCAAAGCTTTTACCTACAGGTAGAAACCTGTAGCACAGGTCAAAGCTTGTAACCCAAGTAAAAAGCTTGTCAACAGGTCAAATCTTGCTCTTAACGTCAAGCTTGTACCATAGGTCAAAGCTTGCAAAGCAGGTCAAAGCTTGTAACACAGGTCAAAGCTTTCATCACAGGTCAAAGTTTACCATACAGGTCAATCTTACTCTTCAGATCAAGCTTGAACCTTAAGTCAAAGCTTGCACCACAAGTCAAAGCTTATAACACAGGTAAAAAGATTGCACCACAGGTCAAAGCTCGTACCTCAGGTCAAACCTTGTACAACAGGTCAAAGAATGTACCACATGTCTAGGCTTGTACCACAGGTGAAAGCTTGTACCACAAGTTAAAGCTTGTACAACAAGTCAAAGATTGTACTACGGGTAAAAAGCCTGCTCCACAGGTCAAAGATTGTACCAGAGGTCGAAGCTTGTACCTTTGGTCAAAGCTTGCACCGCAGGTCAAGGCTTACACCACAGGTTAAAGCTTTTACCACAGGTCAAAGCTTGTACCAAAGGTATAAAGGTTGTACCACAGGTCAAATCATGTACCACAGGTCAATCTCGCACCACAGGTCAAATCTTGTACCACAGGTCACAGATTGCGCCACAGGCCAAAGCTTGTACTACAGGCCAAAGTTTGTACAACAGGTCAAATCTTGCACCACAGGTGAAGGATTGCGCCAAAGATCAAAGCTTGTACCACTGGTCAAAGCTTGTACCACAGGTCAAACCTTGTGCAAAAAGTTTGTACCAATGTCAAATCTTGTACCACAGGTGAAAGCTTGCACCACAGTTCAAATCTTGCACCACAGGCCAAAGTTTGCACCACAGGTCAAATCTTGTACCAAAGGTCACATATTGTACCACAGGTCAGAGCTTGTACCATAGGTCAAAGCTTGTACCACAGGTCAAATCTTGCGCCACAGGAGAAGGGTTGCGCCACATGTCAAAGCTTGTACCACTGGTCAAAGCTTGTACACAGGTCAAAGCTTGCACCAAAGACAAAAAGGTTGTACCACAGGTCACATCTTGTACCACAGGTGAAAGCCTGCACCACAGGTCAAATCTAGCACCTCAGACCAAAACTTTTGCCACTGCTCAAAGCTGTACCACAGAACAAAGCTTGTACCACAGGTTAAATCTTGCACCACATGTCAAAGCTTGTACCACAGGTCAAATCTGGCACCAAGGTCAAGGCTTGTACCACAGGTCAAATCTGGCACAAAGGTCAAGGCTTGTACCACAGATCAAAGCTTGCGCCAAAAGTAAAAAGCTTGTTCCACAAGTCAAAGCTTGTACCACGGTGAAAGCTTGTACACCAGGTCACAACTTGCACCACAGGTCAAAGCTAGTACCACAGGTCAAGCTTGCACCACAGGTCTAAGCTTGTACCCAAGGTCAAACGTTGTACCGCAGATGAAAGTTTGTTTCACAGGTCAAAGCTTGTACCACAGGTCAAAGCTTGTACCACAGGTCAAAGCTTGTACCACAGGTCAAAGCTTGTACCACAGGTCAAAGCTTGTACCACAGGTCAAAGCTTGCACCACAGGTCAAAGCTTGCACCAAGGACAAAAAGGTTGTACCATAGGTCAAATCTTGTACCACAGGTGAAAGCTTGCACCACAGGTCAAATCTTTTACCACAGGCCAAAGAATGCGCCACAGGTCAAATCTTGTACCACAGATCACATATTGCACCACAGGTGAAAGCTTGTACCACAGGTCAAACCTTGTATAACAGGTCAAATCTGCACCACAGGAGAAGGATTGCGCCACATGTCAAAGCTTGTACCACAGGTCACATCTTGTTCCACAGGTGAAAGCTTGCACCACAGGTCAAATCTTGCACCACAGGCCAAAGATTTCGCCACTGGTCAAAGCTTGAACCACAGAAGAAAGTTTGTACCACAGGTTAATCTTGCACCACAGGTCAAAGCTTGCGCCAATGATCAAAGCTTGTACTACAGGTCAAGCTGGCGCCACAGGTCAAAGCTTGTACCACAGGTCAAAGCTTGTACCACAAATGAAATTTTGATCCACAGGTCAAAGCTTGTATACCTAAGGTCAAAGCTTGTACCACAGGTCAAAGTTTGTACCGCAGGTCAAAGCTTGTACCACAGGTCAAAGCTTGTACTACAGGTCAAATCTTGCACCACAGGTCAAAGCTTGCATCACAGTTCGAATCTTGTACCAAAGGTAAAAAGGTTGTACCACAGATCAAATCATGTACCACAGGTGAAGGATTGCGCCAAAGATCAAAGCTTGTACCACTGGTCAAAGCTTGTACCACAGGTCAAAGCTTGTGCAAAAGTAAAAGGTTGTACCACAGGTCAAATCATGTACCACAGGTCAAAGATTGCACCACAGACAAATCTTGCACCACAGACAAAAGATTGCGCCACTGGTCAAAGCTTGTACCACAGGTCAAATCTTGCACCACAGGTCAATGCTTGTACTACAGGACAAATCTTGCACCACAAGCCAACGCTTGTACCACTGGTCAAAGCTTGTACCACAGATCAAAGCTTGCGTCAAAGGTGAAAGCTTGATCACAGGTAAAAGATTGTACCACAGGTTACAGCTTACACCACAGGTCAAAGCTTGCACTACAGTCAAAGTTTGCGCCACAGCTGAAAGCTTGTGCTACAGGCCAATGCTTGTACCGCAAGTAAAAGTTTGTTTAACAGGTCAAAGCTTGTACCACAGGTCGAAGCTTGTACCACATGTCAAAGATGTGCCACAGGTCAAAGCTTGTTTCAACAGGTGAAAGATTGTACCACAGGTCAAGCTTGTTTCAACAGGTAAAGATTGCGCTACAGGTTAAATCTTGTACACTGGTCAAAGCTTGTACCACAGGTGAAAGCTTGCACCAAAGACAAAAAGGTTGTACCATATGTCAAATCTTGTACCACAGGTGAAAGCTTGCACCACAGTTCAAATCTTGCACCACAGGCCAAAGATTGTGCCACAGGTCAAATCTTGTACCACAGGTCACATATTACTCCACAGGTCAAAGCTTGTACCATAGGTCAAAGCTTGAACCACAGGTCAAATCTTGCAAAACAGGAGAAGGATTGCGCCACATGTCAAAGCTTGTACCACTGGACAAAGTTTGTACCACAGGTCAAGCTTCCGCCAAAGACAAAAATGTTGTACCACAGGTCACATCTTGTACCACAGGCGAAAGCTTCCACGACAGGTCAAATCTTGCACAACAGACCAAAGCTTTCGCCACTGGTCAAAGCATGTACTACAGAACAAAGCTTGTACCACAGGTTAAATCTTGCACCAAAGGTCAAAGCTTGTTCCACAGGTTAAAGCTTGTACCACAGGTGAAAGCTTGCACCACAGGTCACAGCTTGCACCAGAGGTCAAAGCCTGTACTACAGGTCAAAGCTTGCGCCACAGGTCAAAGCTCGTACCACAGGCTAAAGCTTGTACGACAGGTAAAAGCTTGTACCAGAGGTGAAAGTTTGTTTAACAGGTCAAAGCTTGTACCCCACGTCAAAGCTTGTAAAACAGGTCAAAGTTTGTACCACAGGTCAAAGCTTGTATCTTAGGTCAAAGCTTGTATCTTAGGTCAAAGCTTGCGCCGCAGCTCAAAGTTTGTACTGCAGGTCAAAGCTGATACTACAGGTAAAAAGCTTGCTCAATAGGTCAACGCTTGCAATTCAAATTTGTACCACAGGTCAACGTTTGCAATTCAGGTCAAATCTTGCTTTCAGGTTAAGCTTGTACCTTAGGTTAAAGCTTGCACCACAGGTCAAAGCTTGTAACACAGGTAAAAAGCTTGCACCACAGGTCAAATCTTGTACCACAGATCAAGGCTTGTACCTCTGGTCAAAGCTTGCACCACAGGTCAAAGTTTGAACTACAGATCAAATCTTACTCTTCAGGTCAAGCTTGTTCCTTAGGTCAAGCTTGCACCACAGTTCAAAGCTTGTACCACTGGTCAAACCTTGTGCAACAGGTAAAACCTTGTACCGCAGGTCAAGTCTTGTACCGAGGTGAAGCTTGTACCTCATGGTCAAAGCTTGTGCAATAGGTCAAAGATTGTACCACAGGTAAAGAGCTTGCACCAAAGAGCAAGGATTTTACCAGAGGTCAAAGCTTGCCCAAGGTCAAAGCTTGAACGCCTTGTCAAAGCTTGCATCACAGGTCAAGGCTTCCGCCACAGGTCAAAGCTTGTAACACACGTCAAATCTTGCACCACAGGTGAAGGATTGCGCGACAGTTCAAAGCTTGTACCACTGGTCAAAGCGTGTACGACAGGTCAAAGCTTGCACCAAAGACAAAAAGTTGTACCACAGGTCACAAAGCTTGCACCAAAGGTCAAAGCTTGTACCACAGGCCAAAGCCTGTACCACAGGTCAAAGCTTGTACCACAGGGCAAAGCTTGTACCACAGGTCAAAGCTTGCCCCATAGGTCAAAGCTTGTACCACAGTTCGAATGTTATACCAAATGTAAAAGGTTGTACCATAGGTCAAATTATGTACCACAGGTCAAATCTCGCACCACAGGTCAATCTTGTACCACAGGTCACAGATTGCGCCACAGGCCAAAGCTTACTACAGGCCATAGCTTGTACAACAGGTCAAAGCTTGTAACAGGTCAAATCTTGCACCACAGGTGAAGGATTGCGCCAAATATGAAAGATTGTACCACAGGTCAAAGCTTGTACCACAGGTCAAAGCTTACCACAGGTCAAAGCTTGTGCAAAAGGTAAAAAGGTTGTACCACTGGTCAAATCTTGTACGACAGGTCAAATCTTGCACCACAGGCCAAAGATTTCGCCACTGGTCAAAGCTTGAACCACAGAACAAAGTTTGTACCACAGGTTAAATCTTGCACCACAGGTCAAAGCTTGCGCCAATGATCAAAGCTTGTACTACAGGTCAAAGCTGGCGCCACAGGTCAAAGCTTGTACCACAGGTCAAAGCTTGTACCACAAATGAAATTTTGATCCACAGGTCAAAGCTTGTATACCTAAGGTCAAAGCTTGTACCACAGGTCAAAGTTTGTACCGCAGGTCAAAGCTTGTACCACAGGTCAAAGCTTGTACTACAGGTCAAATCTTGCACCACAGGTCAAAGCTTGCATCACAGTTCGAATCTTGTACCAAAGGTAAAAAGGTTGTACCACAGGTCAAATCATGTACCACAGGTGAAGGATTGCGCCAAAGATCAAAGCTTGTACCACTGGTCAAAGCTTGTACCACAGGTCAAAGCTTGTGCAAAAAGTAAAAAGGTTGTACCACAGGTCAAATCATGTACCACAGGTCAAAGATTGCACCACAGGACAAATCTTGCACCACAGACAAAAGATTGCGCCACTGGTCAAAGCTTGTACCACAGGTCAAATCTTGCACAACAGGTCAATGCTTGTACTACAGGACAAATCTTGCACCACAAGCCAACGCTTGTACCACTGGTCAAAGCTTGTACCACAGATCAAAGCTTGCGTCATAGGTGAAAGCTTGATCCACAGGTAAACGATTGTACCCCAGGTTACAGCTTACACCACATGTCAAAGCTTGCACTACAGGTCAAAGTTTGCGCCACAGCTCAAAGCTTGTACCACAGGCCAATGCTTGTACCGCAAGTAAAAGTTTGTTTAACAGGTCAAAGCTTGTACCACAGGTCAAAGCTTGTAGCACATGTCAAAGATTGTGCCACAGGTCAAAGCTTGTTTCAACAGGTGAAAGATTGTACCACAGGTCAAAGCTTGTTTCAACAGGTAAAAGATTGCGCTACAGGTTAAATCTTGTACCACTGGTCAAAGCTTGTACCACAGGTGAAAGCTTGCACCAAAGACAAAAAGGTTGTACCATATGTCAAATCTTGTACCACAGGTGAAAGCTTACACCACAGTTCAAATCTTGCACCACAGGCCAAAGATTGTGCCACAGGTCAAATCTTGTACCACAGGTCACATATTACTCCACAGGTCAAAGCTTGTACCATAGGTCAAAGCTTGAACCACAGGTCAAATCTTGCAAAACAGGAGAAGGATTGCGCCACATGTCAAAGCTTGTACCACTGGACAAAGTTTGTACCACAGGTCAAAGCTTCCACCAAAGACAAAAATGTTGTACCACAGGTCACATCTTGCACCACAGGCGAAAGCTTCAACGACAGGTCAAATCTTGCACAACAGACCAAAGCTTTCGCCACTGGTCAAAGCTTGTACCACAGAACAATGCTTGTACCACAGGTTAAATCTTGCACCAAAGGTCAAAGCTTGTTCCACAGGTTAAAGCTTGTACCACAGGTGAAAGCTTGCACCACAGGTCACAGCTTGCACCAGAGGTCAAAGCTTGTACCACAGGTCAAAGTTAGCGCCACAGGTCAAAGCTTGTACCCCAGGTCAAAGCTTGTACCATAGGTGAAAGTTTGTTTCACAAGTCAAAGCTTGTACCACAGGCCAAAGCTTGTACCATAGGTCAAAGCTTGTACCACAGGTCAAAGCTTGTACCACAGGTGAAAGCTTACGTCACAGGTCAAAGCCTGTACTACAGGTCAAAGCTTGCGCCACAGGTCAAAGCTCGTACCACAGGCTAAAGCTTGTACGACAGGTAAAAGCTTGTACCAGAGGTGAAAGTTTGTTTAACAGGTCAAAGCTTGTACCCCACGTCAAAGCTTGTAAAACAGGTCAAAGTTTGTACCACAGGTCAAAGCTTGTATCTTAGGTCAAAGCTTGTATCTTAGGTCAAAGCTTGCGCCGCAGCTCAAAGTTTGTACTGCAGGTCAAAGCTGATACTACAGGTAAAAAGCTTGCTCAATAGGTCAACGCTTGCAATTCAAATTTTGTACCACAGGTCAACGTTTGCAATTCAGGTCAAATCTTGCTTTTCAGGTTAAGCTTGTACCTTAGGTTAAAGCTTGCACCACAGGTCAAAGCTTGTACCACAGATCAAGGCTTGTACCTCTGGTCAAAGCTTGCACCACAGGTCAAAGTTTGAACTACAGATCAAATCTTACTTTCAGGTCAAGCTTGTTCCTTAGGTCAAAGCTTGCACCACAGGTCAAAGCTTGTACCACTGGTCAAACCTTGTGCAACAGGTAAAACCTTGTACCGCAGGTCAAGTCTTGTACCGAAGGTGAAGGCTTGTACCTCATGGTAAAGCTTGTGCAATAGGTCAAAGATTGTACCACAGGTAAAGAGCTTGCACCAAAGAGCAAGGATTTTACCAGAGGTCAAAGCTTGTGCCCAAGGTCAAAGCTTGAACGCCTTGTCAAAGCTTGCATCACAGGTCAAGGCTTCCGCCACAGGTCAAAGCTTGTAACACACGTCAAATCTTGCACCACAGGTGAAGGATTGCGCGACAGTTCAAAGCTTGTACCACTGGTCAAAGCGTGTACGACAGGTCAAAGCTTGCACCAAAGACAAAAAGGTTGTACCACAGGTCACAAAGCTTGCACCAAAGGTCAAAGCTTGTACCACAGGCCAAAGCCTGTACCACAGGTCAAAGCTTGTACCACAGGGCAAAGCTTGTACCACAGGTCAAATCTTGCCCCATAGGTCAAAGCTTGTACCACAGTTCGAATGTTATACCAAATGTAAAAAGGTTGTACCATAGGTCAAATTATGTACCACAGGTCAAATCTCGCACCACTGGTCAAATCTTGTACCACAGGTCACAGATTGCGCCACAGGCCAAAGCTTGTACTACAGGCCATAGCTTGTACAACAGGTCAAAGCTTGTATAACAGGTCAAATCTTGCACCACAGGTGAAGGATTGCGCCAAATATCAAAGCTTGTACCACAGGTCAAAGCTTGTACCACAGGTCAAAGCTTGTACCACAGGTCAAAGCTTGTACCACAGGTCAAAGCTTGTGCAAAAGGTAAAAGGTTGTACCACTGGTCAAATCATGTACGACAGGTCAAAGCTTGCACCACAGGTCAAATCTTGCACCACAGGCAAAAGATTGCGCCACTAGTCAAAGCTTGTACCACACGTCAAATCTTGCATCACAGGTCAAAGCTTGTACCACTGGTCAAGTCTTGCACCCCAGGTTAAAGCTTATACCACAGGTCAAAGCTTGTACCACAGGCCAAAGCTGGCACCACATGTGAAAGCTTGTTCCACAGGTAAAAGCGTGTACCACAGTTGAACGCTTGTACCACACGTCAAAGCTTGCACCACAGGTCAAAGCTTGCGCTCCAGGTCAAAATTCGTACTACAGGTCGAAAATTGCGCCACAGGTCTAAGCTTGTACCACAGGTCAAAGCTTATATCACAGTTGAAAGTTTGTTCCACAGGTAAAAGCTTGTACAACATGTGAAAGCATGTACCACAGGTCAAAGCTTGCTCCGCATGTCAAAGTTTGTACTGCAGGACTAAGCTTGTACGACAGGTACAAAGCTTGTTCAACAGGTCAAAGCTAGCAACATCAGGTAAAAGTTCGTAACACAGGTCAATTTTGCACTACAGGTCAAAGCTTGTAACACAGGCAAAAAATTTGTACCATAGGTCAAGGCTTGCACCACAGTTCAAAGCTTGCGCCAAAGATCAAAGCTTGTACTATAGGTCAATGCCTGTACCACAGGTGAAAGTTTTTTCCACGGTCAAGCTTGTACCACAGGTCAAAGCTTGTACTACAGGACAACCTTGTACCACACGTCAAAACTTGTACGACAGGTCAAAGCTTCCACCACAGGTCAAAGTTTGTACTGCAGGTTAAAGCTTGTACAACAGGTAAAAAGTTTGATCCACAGGTCAAAGCTTGCAACATCAGGTCAAAGTTTGCAGCACAGGTCACAGTTTGCACTACAGGTCAAATCTTGCTCTTAAGGTCAAGCTTGTTCCCTTGGTCAAAGCTTGCACCACAAGTCAAATCTTGTACCACAGTCCAAAGCTTGAACCTCAGTTCAAGATTTGTACCTCTGGTCAAATCTTGCACCACCGATCAAAGTTTGCCCCACAGGTCAAGGCTTCCACCTCAGATCAAACCTTGTTCCACAGGCCAAAGCTTGTACCGCAGGCCAAAGTTTGCACCACAGTTCAAAGATTATACCACAGGTAAAAAGCTTGTATCACAGGTAAAGCATGTACCAGAGGTCAAAGCTTGTACCTATAGGTAAAAAGCTTGTACCGCAGGTAGAAATCTGATGCACAGGTCAAAGCTTGTACCACAGGAAAAAAGTTTGTTGCACAGGTCAAAGCTTGTACCACAGGTCAAAGCTTGTACCACACGTAAAATGCTTGCACCACAGGTCGAAGGTTGAACCACTGGTCAAAGCTTGTTCAACAGATCAAAGCTTGCACCAGAAGTCAATGGTTGTACCACTGGTCAAAGCTTGCAACAACATGTAAAGGCTTGCAACATCATGTAAAGGCTTGCACATCAGGTCAAAGTTTACACCACAGTTCAAAGCGTGCTCTTCCGGTCAAAGTTTGTACCACAGGTCAAAGCTTGCACCATAGGTCAAAGCTTGTGCAATGGGTCAAATCTGGTGAAATCTTGTACCACAGGCCAAATGTGATATAATCTTTGACCTGCACAAGAAGTCAAAGATTATACAACATATAAAAAGCTTGTACCACAGGTCAACGCTTGTACCAGAGGTCAAAGCTTGTACCTATAGGTAAAAAGCTTGTACCACACATAGAAACCTGGAGCACAGGTCAAAGCTTGAACCACAGGAAAAAAGCTTGTCGCACATGTCAAAGCTTGTACCACAAAACAAATCTTGTACCACAGGTAAAATGCTTGCACCACAGGTCAAAGCTTGAACCACAGGTCAAAGCTTGTTCCACAGGTCAAAGCTTCCACCTCAAGTCAAAGCTTGTATAACAGGTCAAAGCTTGTACCACAGGTCAAAGTTTACACCACAGTTCAAAGCTTGCTCTTCATGTCAAGCTTGTACCACTAGATCAAAACTTGTACCACAGGTTAAAGCTTGTACCACAGGTAAAAAGCTCGCTCCAAACGTCAAAGCTTGTACCAAAGGTCAAAGCTTGTACCACAGGTCAAAGTTTACACCATACGTCAAAGCTTGCTCTTCAGGTCAAAGTTGTACCACAGTAAAAGCTTGCACCCCAAGTCAAAGCTTGTTCCACAGGTCAAATCTTGTACCATAGGTCAAATCTTGCACCACAGGTCAAAGCTTGCACCACAGGTTAAAGTTTGCACCACAGGTCAAAGTTTGCGTCACAGTTCAAAGCTTGTACCACAGGTCAAAGCTTGTACCACAGGACAAAGCTTGCACCACAGGTCAAGTTTGCCCTCAGTTCAAAGCTTGTACCACAAGTCAAGTTTGCGCCACAGTTCAAAGCTTGTACCACAGGTCAAGCTTGTACACAGGTCAAAGCATGTACCACAGGACAAAGCTNCCATTTCAGAGGCAAACAAGTTGCTCGATTCATCATTTTATCTTCGCTTCACTGAATTTGCGTCCGCTATGGTCAGGCAAGGTCACACAAGTCAGGCAAGGTCACACAGGGTCAGGCAAGGTCACATAGGGTCAGGCAAGGTCACACAGGGTCAGGCAAGGTCACACAGGGTCAGGCAAGGTCACACAGGGTCAGGCAAGGTCACACAGGGTCAGGCAATATCACACAGGGTCAGGCAAGGTCACACGGGGTCAGGCAAGGTCACACAGGGTCAGGCAAAATCACACAGGGTCAGGCAAGGTCACACGGGGTCAGGCAAGGTCACACGGGGTCAGGCAAGGTCACACGGGGTCAGGCAAGGTCACACGGGGTCAGGCAAGGTCACATAGGGTCAGGCAAGGTCACTCGGGGTCAGGCAAGGTCACACGGGGTCAGACAAGGTCACACGGGGTCAGGCAAGGTCACATAGGGTCAGGCAAGGTCACTCAGGGTCAGGCAAGGTCACACAGGGTCAGGCAAGGTCACACAGGGTCAGGCAAGGTCACATAGGGTCAGGCATGGTCACACGAGGTCAGGTAAGGTCACATAGGGTCAGGCAAGGTCACTCAGGGTCAGGCAAGGTCACACGGGGTCAGGCAAGGTCACACGGGGTCAGGCAAGGTCACATAGGGTCAGGCAAAATCACACAGGGTCAGGCAAGGTCACACGGGGTCAGGCAAGGTCACATAGGGTCAGGCAAGGTCACATAGGGTCAGGCAAGGTCACATAGGGTCAGGCAAGGTCACATAGGGTCAGGCAAGGTCACACTGGGTCAGGCAAAATCACACAGGGTCAGGCAAGGTTACACGGGGTCAAGCAAGGTCACTCAGGGTCAGGCAAGGTCACTCAGGGTCAGGCAAGGTCACACGGGGTCAGACAAGGTCACACGGGATCAGACAAGGTCACACGGTGTCAGGCAAGGTCACATAGGGTCAGACAAGGTAACAAATTGCCAGGCAAGGTTACACGGGTCAGGCAAGGTCACACGGGGTCAGGCAAGGTCACTCGGGATCAGACAAGATCACACTGAGTCAGGTAAGGTCTCTCAGTGTCAGGCAAGGTCACACAGGGTCAGTTAAGGTCATACGGGGTCAGGCAAGGTCATACGGGGTCAGGCAAGGTCAGAGGTATCAGACTTGGAGAAGACTAATTTACTTATGTTCATGATGAGCTTGACAAGGCTGAGATTCAGACGTTAAAGCAGACTTTAACACCACAGGTAAATGCTTGTACTTCAGGTCAAAGATTGCACCACAGGTCAAAGTTTGTACCACAGGCCAAAGCTTGTACCACAAGAAAAAAGGTTGTATCACAGGTCAAAACGTGTACCACAGGTCATAGCTTGTACCACAGGTAAAAGATTGTACCACACGTCAAAACTTGTAGCACAGGTCAAAGATTGTACCAAAGGTAAAAAGGTTGTACCACAGGTCAAATCTTGTACCACAGGTCATAGCTTGTACCATAGGTAAATAGCTTGCACAACAGGTCAAAGCTTGTACCACAGGTCAAAGCTTGTACCAAAGGTAAAAAGGTTGTACCACAGGTCAAATCTTGTACCACAGGTCATAGCATGTACAACAGATAAAAAGCTTGCGCTACAGGTAAAAGCTTATACCACAGGTCAAAGCTTGTACTAAAGGGAGAAAGGTTGTACCACAGGTCAAATCATGTACCACAAGTCATAGCTTGTACTACAGGTTAAACGCTTGCACCACAGGTCAAATCTTGCACCACAGGTTAAAGCTTGCACAACAGGTCAAAGCCTTTACCTCAAGTCAAAGCTTATACTACAGGTAAAAAACTTGCAGCACAGGTCAAACCTTGTACCACAGGTCAAAGTTTGTACCACAGGTAAAAAAGGTGTACTACAGGTAAAAAGCTTGCTCCACAGGTTAAAGCTTGTACCACAGGTCAAAGCTTGTACCACAGGTAAAAACCTTGCTCCACAGACCAAAGCTTGCAACATCAGGTCAATGTTGGCACTACAGGTCAAATCTTGCTATTCATGTCAAGCTTGTACATTAGGTCAAAGCTTGCACCACAGGTCAAAGCTTGTACCATAGATCAAATCTTGCACCATAGGTCAAAGCTTGAATTAATGGTCAAATCTTGCGCCACAGGTTAAAGCTTGTACAAATGGTCAAATCTTGCACCACAGGTCAAAGATTGCGCCACAGGTCAAAGCTTGTACCATAGGACAAAGCTTGTACCCAAGGAAAAAATGTTGTACCACAGGACAAATCTTGTACCACAGTTCAAATCTTGCACCACAGGTGAAAGCTTGTTCCACAGGTAGTGGAACACACTTGTGTGTAGTGCACACTGGTTTGCACTACAGGTCAAATTGTGCTCTTCAGGTCAAACTTGTATCTTAGGTCAAAGCTTGCACCACAGATCAAAGCTTGTAACACAGGTAAAAAGCTTGTACCTCTGGTCAAAGCTTGCACCACAGGTCAAAGCTTGTACCACAGGTCAATGCTTGTACCTCTGGTCAAAGCTTGCACCACAGGTCAAGGCTTCCACTACAGGTCAAAGCTTGTACCACAGACAAAAACTTGTACCACAGGTGAAGACTTGCACCTCTGGTCAAATCTTGCACCACAGATCAAACCTTGTACCACATCTCAAGACTTATACCACAGGTCAAAGCTTGTACCACAGACCAAAGTTTGCACCACAGGTCAAAGATTGTACCACAGGTAAAAAGCTTGTACCACAGGTCAAAGCTTGTACCAGAGGTCAAAGCTCGTTCCTATAGGTAAAAAGCTTGTACCATAGGTATAAACCTGTAGCACAGGTCAAAGCTTGTACCACAGATAAAAAGCTTGCTTAACAGGTCAACGCTTGCAACATCAGATCAAAGTTTGTACCACAGGTCAAAGTTTGCACTACAGCTCAAATCTTGCTCTTCAGGTCAAACTTGTACCTTAGCTCAAAGCTTGTACCACAGGTCACAGCTTGTATCACAGGTAAAACGCTTGCACCACAGGTCAAATCTTGTACCACAGAACAAAGCTTCTACCACAGGTCAAGCTTTCACCAATGGTCAAAGTTTGCCCTACACGTCAAATCTTGCTCTTCATATCAAGCTTCTACCTTAGGTCAAAGCTTGCATCACAGGTCAAAGCTTGTAACACAGAAAAAAGATTGCACCTCAGGTCAAATCTTATATCATAGGTAAAATCTTGCACCACAGGTCAAAGCTTGAACAAAAAGTCAAATCTTGCGCCAAAGGTTAAAGCTTGTACAAATGGTCAAATCTTGCACCACAGGTCAAAGATTGCACCACAGGTCAAAGCTTGTACCATAGGACAAAGCTTGTACCCAAGGAAAAGATGTTGTACCACAGAACAAATCTTGTACCACAGTTCAAAGCTTGCACCACAGGTGAAAGCTTGTTCCACAGGTAGCGGAACACACTTGTGTGTAGTGAACACTGGTTTGCACTACAGGTCAAATTGTGCTCTTCAGGTCAAACTTCTATCTTAGGTCAAAGCTTGCACCACAGGTCAAAGCTTGTAACACAGGTAAAAAGCTTGTACCTCAGGTCAAATCTTGCACCACAGATCAAAGCTTGCACCACATCTCAAGACTTATACCACAGGTCAAAGCTTGTACCACAGGCCAAAGCTTGTACCAGAGGTAAAAGCTCGTTCCTATAGGTAAAAAGCTTGTACCACAGGTATAAACCTGTAGCATTGGTCAAAGCTTGTACCACAGGTAAAAAGCTTGCTCAACAGGTCAACGCTTGCAACATCAGGTCAAAGTTTGTACCACAGGTCAAAGATTGCACTACAGCTCAAATTGTGCTCTTCAGGTCAAACTTTTACCTTAGCTCAAAGCTTGCACCACAGGTCAAAGCTTGTAACACAGGTAAATAGCATGCACCACAGGTCAAATCTTGTACCACAGAACAAAGCTTGTACTACAGGTCAAAGCTTTCACCAATGGTCAAAGTTTGCCCTACAGGTCAAATCGTGCTCTTCATAACAAGCTTCTACCTTAGGTCAAAGCTTGCACCGCAGGTCAAAGCATGTAACACAGGTAAACAGATTGCACCACAGGTCAAAGCTTGCACCTCTGGTCAAAGCTTGCACCGCAGGTCAAGGCTTCCACAACAGGTCAAAACTTGTACCACAGTCCAATGCCACAAGTCACCTTTGTCTTGACTTGTACCACAAGTCAAGACTTGTTTCTCAAGTCAAATCTTGCACCACAGATCAAAGCTTGCACCACAGGTCAAGGCTTCCACCACAGGTCAAAGCCTGTACCACAGGCCACAGCTAGTACCACAGGCCAAATCTTACACCACAGGTCAAAGATTGTTCCACAGGTAAAAAATTTGTACTACAGGTCAAAGCTTGTACCGGAGGTCAAAGCTTTTACCTACAGGTAGAAACCTGTAGCACAGGTCAAAGCTTGTAACACAAGTAAAAAGCTTGTTCAACAGGACAAATCTTGCTCTTAACGTCAAGCTTGTACCATAGGTCAAAGCTTGCAAAGCAGGTCAAAGCTTGTAACACAGGTCAAAGCTTTCATCACAGGTCAAAGTTTGCCATACAGGTCAAATCTTACTCTTCAGATCAAGCTTGAACTTTAAGTCAAAGCTTGCACCACAAGTCAAAGCATATAACACAGGTAAAAAGATTGCACCACAGGTCAAAGCTCGTACCTCAGGTCAAACCTTGTACAACAGGTCAAAGAATGTACCACATGTCTAGGCTTGTACCACAGGTGAAAGCTTGTACCACAAGTTAAAGCTTGTACAACAAGTCAAAGATTGTACTACGGGTAAAAAGCCTGCTCCACAGGTCAAAGATTGCACCAGAGGTCGAAGCTTGTACCTTTGGTCAAAGCTTGCACCGCAGGTCAAGGCTTACACCACAGGTTAAAGCTTTTACCACAGGTAAAAAGATTGCACCTCAAGTCAAAGCTTGCACGACAGGTGAAAAGCTTGCACCACAAGTCAAAACGTGTACCACGGGTCAAAGCTTGTACCAAAGGTGCAAATGTTGTACGACAGATCAAAGTTTGTACTACAAGTCAAATCTTGCACCACAGGTCAAAGATTGCGCCACAGGTCAAAACTTGTACCTCTGGTCAAATCTTGTACACAGGTCAAAGCTTGTACCAAAAGTAAAAAGGTTGTACCACATGTCAAATCTTGTACCAGAGGTGAAAGTTTGCACGACAAGTCAAATCTTGCACAACAGGTCAATGATTGCGCCACTGGTCAAAGCTTGCTCCACAGGTCAAAGCTTGTACCAATGGTCAAATCTTGCACCGCAGGTCAAAGCTTGTACCACAGGTGAAAGCTTGCGCGACAGGTGAAAGCTTGTTCCACAGGTTAAATCTTGTATCACAGGTAAAATCTTGTATCACAGGTGATAGCTTGTACCACAGGTCAAAGCTTGCTCCACAGGTCAAAGCTTGGGGCCATAGGTCAAAGCTTGTACTACATGTCAAAGCTTGCGCCATAGGTCAAACCTTGTACCACAGGTCAAAGCTTGTACCACGGGTGAAATTTTGTTCCATAGGTCAAAGCTTATACCAAAGGACAAAGTTTGCGCCACTTGTCAAAGATTGCACCACAGGTCAAAGCTTGTAACACAGGTAAAAAAGCTTGCACCACACGTTAAGGCTTCCACTACAGGTCAAAGCTTGTACCAAAGTCCAAAGCTTGTAACACAGGTCAAGACTTGTAACTCTGATCAAATTTGCACCACATCTCAAGACTTACACCACAGGCCAAAATTTGTACCACACGCCAAAGCTTGTACCACAGGACAAAGCTTGCACCACAGGTCAAACATTGTACCACAGGTAAAAAGCTGGTACCACAGGTCAAAGCTTGCACCACTTGTCAAAGATTGTACCACAGGTAAAATGCTTTTCCCACAGGGCAAAGTTTGTACCAGAGGTCAAAGCTGGTACCTATAGGTAAAAAGCTTGTACAACCGATAGAAACATGTAGCACAGGTCAAAGCTTGTAGCACAGGTAAAACGCTTGCTCAACAGGTCAAAGCGTGCAACATCAGATCAAAGTTTGTACCACAGGTCAAAGCTTGCACTACAGGTCAAATCTTGCTCTTCAGACCAAGCTTCTAGCTTAGGTCAAAGCTTGTACTAGAAGTCAAAGTTTGTAACACAGGTAAAAAGATTGCACCACAGGTCAAAGCATGTACCATGCACAGGTCGAAGCTTGTATCACAGGTGAAACCTTGTACAACAGGTCAAAGCTTGTACCGCAGGTCAAGGCTTGTACCACAAATAAAAGCTTGTACCACAAGTTATAGCTAGTACAACAGGTCAAAGACTGTACCATGGGTAAAAAGCATGCACGACAGGTCAAAGATTGTACCAGAGGTCAAAGCTTGTACCTCTGGTCAAATTTTGCTCTACAGATCAAAGCTTGCGCCACTGGTCCAGACTTACACAACAGGTCAAAGCTTGTACCACAGGATAAAACTTGTACCGCAGGCCAAAGCTTGCACCACAGGTTAAAGATTGTTCCACAGGTAAAAAGCTTGTACTGCAGGTCAAAGCTTGTACCAAAGGTCAAAGCTTGTACCACAGGTAAAAGTTTGTAGAACTGGCCATATCTTGCACAACAGGCCAAACATTGCGCCACTGGTCAAAGCTTGCACCACAAGTCAAAGCTTGTACCGTAGGTCAAAGCTTGTACCAAAGGTAAAAAGGTTGTACCACAGATCAAATCTTGTACCACAAGTCAAAGCTTGCACTACAAGTCAAATCTTGTACCACAGGTCACAGAATGCGCTACAGGTCAAACCTTGTACCAGAGGTCAAGCTTGTACCAAAGGTCAAATCTTGCACCACAGGTGAAGGATTGCGCCACAGGTCAAACCTTGTACGACTGGTCAAAGCTTGTATCACAGGTCAAAGCTTGCACCAAAGACAAACAGGTTGTACCATAGATCAAACCTTGTACCACAGATCACATCTTGTACCACAGGCCAAAGATTTCGCCGCTGGCGAAAGCTTGTGCCACAGATCAAAGCTTGTACCACAGGCCAAATCTTGCACCACAGGTCAAATCTTGTACCACAGGTCAAAGCTTGTACCACAGGTCACATCTTGTATCACAGGTAAAAGCTTGCACCACAGGTCAAATCTTGCACCACAGGCCAAAGATTGCGCCACTGGTCAAAGCTTGTACCACAGAACAAAGCTTGTACCACAGGTTAACTCTTGCACCACAGGTCAAAGCTTGTACCACAGGTCAAAACTTTTACTACAAGTCAAAGATTACACCACAGGTGAAAGCTTATTCCACAGGTAAAATCTTGTACCAAAGGTGAAAGCTTGTACCACAGGTGAAATCTTGCACCACAGGTCAAAGCTTGTACCACAAGTCAAAGCTTGTACCAGAGGTCAAAGCTTGTACCACAGGCCAAAGCTTGTACCACAGGCCAAATCTTGCACCACTGGTCAAAGATTGCGCCACAGGTTAAAGCTTGTACCACAGGTCAAAGCTCGTACCAAAGGTAAAAACATTGACACACATGTAAAATCTTGTACGACAGGTGAAAGCTTGCACCACAGGTCAAATCTTGCACCACAAGCTAGAAATAGCACCTCTGGTCGAAGCTTGTACCACAGAATGAAGATTGTACCACAGGTCAAATCTTGCACCACAGGTCAAAGCTTGTACTACAGGTCAAATCTTGCACCACAGGACAAAGCTTGTACCAGATGTCAAAGCTTGTACCACAGGTCAAAGCTTGCCGTCAGGTGAAAGCTTCTTGCACAGGTAAATGTTTGTACCACAGGTGAAAGCTTGTACTACAGGTCAAAGCTTGCACCACAGGACAAAGCTTGCGCCAAAGATCAAAGCTTGTAATACAGGTCAAACCTGGCGCCAAAGGTCAAAACTTGTACCACAGGTCAAAGCTTGTACCACAGGTGAAAGTTTGTTCCACAGGTCAAAGCTTGTATACCTAAGGTCAAAGCTTGAACCAAAGGTCAAAGCTTGTACCATAGGTCAAAGCTAGTACCACAGGTCGAAGCTTGTACCAAAGGTATAAAGGTTGTACCACAGGTCAAATCATGTACCACAGGTCAAATCTCGCACCACAGGTCAAATCTTGTACCACAGGTCACAGATTGCGCCACAGGCCAAAGCTTGTACTACAGGCCAAAGCTTGTACAACAGGTCAAATCCTGCACCACAGGTGAAGGATTGCGCCAAAGATCAAAGCTTGTACCACTGGTCAAAGCTTGTACCACAGGTCAAACCTTGTGCAAAAAGTATAAAGGTTGTACCACAGGTCAAAGCTTGCACCACAGGTCAAATCTTGCACCACAGTCAAAAGATTGCGCCACTGGTCAAAGCTTGTACCACAGCTCAAATCTTGCACCACAGGTCAATGCTTGTACTACAGGTCAAATCTTGCACCGCAGGCCAACGCTTGAACCTCTGGTCAAAGCTTGTACCACAGATCAAAGCTTGTGCCAAAGGCGAAAGCTTGATCCCCAGGTAAAAGCTTGTACCACAGGTTACAGCTTACACCACAGGTCAAATGTTGCACTACAGGTCAAACCTTGCGCCACAGCTCAAAGCTTGTACCACAGGTCAAAGCTTGTACCGCAGGTGAAAGGTTGTTTAACAGGTCAAAGCTTGTACCAAAGGTCAAAGCTTGTACCACATGTCAAAGATTGTACCACAGATCAAAGCTTGCACCACAGGTGAAGGATTGCGCCACAGGTCAAAGCTTGTACCACTGGTCAAAGCTTGTACCACAGGTCAAAGCTTGCACCAAAGACAAAAAGTTTGTACCAAATGTCAAATCTTGTACCACAGGTGAAAGCTTGCACCACAGTTCAAATCTTGCACCACAGGCCAAAGTTTGCACCACAGGTCAAATCTTGTACCAAAGGTCACATATTGCACCACAGGTCAGAGCTTGTACCATAGGTCAAAGCTTGTACCACAGGTCAAATCTTGCGCCAAAGGAGAAGGGTTGCGCCACATGTCAAAGCTTGTACCACTGGTCAAAGCTTGTACCACAGGTCAAAGCATGCACCAAAGACAAAAAGGTTGTACCACAGGTCACATCTTGTACCACAGGTGAAAGCCTGCACCACAGGTCAAATCTAGCACCTCAGACCAAAACTTTTGCCACTGCTCAAAGCTTGTACCACAGAACAAAGCTTGTACCACAGGTTAAATCTTGCACCACATGTCAAAGCTTGTACTACAGGTCAAATCTGGCACCAAAGGTCAAGGCTTGTACCACAGGTCAAAGCTTGTACCACAGATCAAAGCTTGCGCCAAAAGTAAAAGCTTGTTCCACAAGTCAAAGCTTGTACCACAGGTGAAAGCTTGTACACCAGGTCACAACTTGCACCACAGGTCAAAGCTAGTACCACAGGTCAAAGCTTGCACCACAGGTCAAAGCTTGTACCACAGGTCAAACCTTGTACCACAGGTCAAAGCTTGTACCACAGGTCAAAGCTTGCACCAAGGACAAAAAGGTTGTACCATAGGTCAAATCTTGTACCACAGGTGAAAGCTTGCACCACAGGTCAAGTCTTTTACCACAGGCCAAAGAATGCGCCACAGGTCAAATCTTGTACCACAGATCACATATTGCACCACAGGTGAAAGCTTGTACCACAGGTCAAACCTTGTATAACAGGTCAAATCTTGCACCACAGGAGAAGGATTGCGCCACATGTCAAAGCTTGTACCACAGGTCACATCTTGTACCACAGGTGAAAGCTTGCACCACAGGTCAAATCTTGCACCACAGGCCAAAGATTTCGCCACTGGTCAAAGCTTGAACCACAGAACAAAGTTTGTACCACAGGTTAAATCTTGCACCACAGGTCAAAGCTTGCGCCAATGATCAAAGCTTGTACTACAGGTCAAAGCTGGCGCCACAGGTCAAAGCTTGTACCACAGGTCAAAGCTTGTACCACAAATGAGATTTTGATCCACAGGTCAAAGCTTGTATACCTAAGGTCAAAGCTTTTTTGTAGAGTTCGCAGTGATTACTAACTACGCGGCCTTACCAATGATCGAAGACCCAGACAAGGTATGGCAACAACAACATGGCAGTTAAACACTATAATTGAGAGAGCAACCGCTGCTGCCTGTAGAATATGGAAAGAAATCCTACCTGCTCATTATGGG
>WNGS01157885.1:82352-93775 GCA_020271785.1 Procambarus virginalis
CCCAGTACTACACCAACACCACAGTACTACACCAACACCACAGTACTACACCAACACCACAGTACTACACCAAACACAACAGTACTACACCAACACCACAGTACTACACCAACACCACAGTACTACACCAACACCACAGTACTACACCAACACCACAGTACTACACCAACACAACAGTACTACACCAACACCACAGTACTACACCAACACAACAGTACTACACCAACACCACAGTACTACACCAACACCACAGTACTACACCAACACCACAGTACTACACCAACACCACAGTACTACACCAACACCACAGTACTACACCAACACAACAGTACTACACCAACACCACAGTACTACACCAACACCACAGTACTACACCAACACCACAGTACTACACCAACACAACAGTACTACACCAACACCACAGTACTACACCAACACCACAGTACTACACCATCACCACAGTACTACACCAACACCACAGTACTACACCAACACCACAGTACTACACCAACACCACAGTACTACACACCACCACAGTACTACACCAACACAACAGTACTACACCAACACCACAGTACTACACCAACACCACAGTACTACACCAACACAACAGTACTACACCAACACCACAGTACTACACCAACACCACAGTACTACACCAACACACAGTACTACACCAACACACAGTACTACACCAACACTACAGTACTACACCAACACCACAGTACTACACCAACACCACAGTACTACACCAACACTACAGTACTACACCAACACCACAGTACTACACCAACACCACAGTACTACACCAACACCACAGTACTACACCAACACCACAGTACTACACCAACACTACAGTACTACACCAACACAACAGTACTACACCAACAGTACTCCACCAACACCACAGTACTACCACCCACCACAGTACTACACCAACACCACAGTACTACACACCACCACAGTACTACACCAACACCACAGTACTACACACCACCACAGTACTACACCACACAACAGAACTACACACCACCACAGTACTACACCAACACCACAGTACTACACCAACACTACAGTACTACACCAACACCACAGTACTACACCATCACAACAGAACTACACACCACCACAGTACTACACCAACACCACAGTACTACACCAACACTACAGTACTACACCAACACTACAGTACTACACACCACCACAGTACTACACCAACACCACAGTACTACACCAACACCACAGTACTACACCAACACAACAGTACTACACCAACAGTACAGTACTACACCAACACTACAGTACTACACCAACACCACAGTACTACATCAACACCACAGTACTACACCAACACCACAGTACTACACCAACACCACAGTACTACACCAACACCACAGTACTACACCAACACCACAGTACTACACACCACCACAGTACTACACCAACACCACAGTACTACACCAACACCACAGTACTACACCAACACCACAGTACTACACACACCACAGTACTACACCAACACCACAGTACTACACCAACACCACAGTACTACACCAACACCACAGTACTACACACCACCACAGTACTACACCAACACCACAGTACTACACACCACCACAGTACTACACCATCACAACAGAACTACACACCACCACAGTACTACACCAACACCACAGTACTACACCAACACTACAGTACTACACCAACACCACAGTACTACACCATCACAACAGAACTACACACCACCACAGTACTACACCAACACCACAGTACTACACCAACACTACAGTACTACACCAACACCACAGTACTACACCAACACCACTGTACTACACCAACACCACAGTACTACACCAACACCACAGTACTACACCAACACCACAGTACTACACCAACACCACAGTACTACACCAACACCACAGTACTACACCAACACCACAGTACTACACCAACACCACAGTACTACACCAACACCACAGTACTACACCAACACCACAGTACTACACCAACACCACAGTACTACACCAACACCACAGTACTACACCAACACCACAGTACTACACCAACACCACAGTACTACACCAACACCACAGTACTACATCAACAGTACAGTACTACACTAACACCACAGAACTACACCAACAGTACAGTACTACACCAACACCACAGTACTACACCAACAGTACAGTACTACACCAACACCACAGTACTACACCAACACCACAGTACTACACCAACAGTACAGTACTACACCAACACCACAGTACTACACCAACACCACAGTACTACACCAACACCACAGTAGTACACCAACACCACAGTACTACACCAACACCACAGTACTACACCAACACCACAGTACTACACCATCACCACAGTACTACACCAACACTACAGTACTACACCAACACCACAGTACTACACCAACACTACAGTACTACACAACACTACAGTACTACACCAACACCACAGTACTACACCAACACCACAGTACTACACCAACACCACAGTACTACACCAACACCACAGTACTACACCAACACCACAGTACTACACCAACACCACAGTACTACACCAACACTACAGTACTACACCAACACTACAGTACTACACACCACCACAGTACTACACCAACACCACAGCCCAGGGGCCTCGTAGCCAGGTGGATAGCGCGCAGGACTCTTAATTCTGTGGCGCGGGTTCGATTCCCGCACGAGGCAGAAACAAACGGGCAAAGTTTCTTTCACCCTGATGCCTTTGTTACCTAGCAGTAAATAGGTACCTGGGAGTAGTTAGCTGTCACAGGCTGCTTCCTGGGGTCTGTGTGTGGTGTGGGGAAAAAAGTAGTTAGTAAACAGTTGATTGACAACTGAGAGCAAAGCTCAACCCCCGCAAACACAACTAGGTGAATACAACAGTACTACACCCACGGCACAGTACTACACCCACGGCACAGTACTACACCCACGGCACAGTAGTACACCTTCGCGTCGCTCGGGAGAGTAATGTCTCCTGGAGACACTCGCGTCGCTCGGGAGAGTAATGTCTCCTGGAGACACTCGCGTCGCTCGGGAGAGTAATGTCTCCTGGAGACACTCGCGTCGCTCGGGAGAGTAATGTCTCCTGGAGACACTCGCGTCGCTCGGGAGAGTAATGTCTCCTGGAGACACTCGCGTCGCTCGGGAGAGTAATGTCTCCTGGAGACACTCGCGTCGCTCGGGAGAGTAATGTCTCCTGGAGACACTCGCGTCGCTCGGGAGAGTAATGTTCCTGGAGACACTCGCGTCGCTCGGGAGAGTAATGTCTCCTGGAGACACTCGCGTCGCTCGGGAGAGTAATGTCNGAGAATGTCTCCTGGAGACACTCGCGTCGCTCGGGAGAGTAATGTCTCCTGGAGACACTCGCGTCGCTCGGGAGAGCTATGTCTCCTGGAGACACTCGCGTCGCTCGGGAGAGTAATGTCTCCTGGAGACACTCGCGTCGCTCGGAGAGTAATGTCTCCTGGAGACACTCGCGTCGCTCGGGGAGAGTATGTCTCCGGAGACACTCGCGTCGCTCGGGAGAGTAATGTCTCCTGGAGACACTCGGCGCTCGGGAGAGTAATGTCTCCTGGAGACACTCGCGTCGCTCGGGAGAGTAATGTCTCCTGGAGACACTCGCGTCGCTCGGGAGAGTAATGTCTCCTGGAGACACTCGCGTCGCTCGGGAGAGTAATGTCTCCTGGAGACACTCGCGTCGCTCGGGAGAGTAATGTCTCCTGGAGACACTCGCGTCGCTCGGGAGAGTAATGTCTCCTGAGACACTCGCGTCGCTCGGGAGAGTAATGTCTCCTGGAGACACTCGCGTCGCTCGGGAGAGTAATGTCTCTGGAGACACTCGCGTCGCTCGGAGAGTAATGTCTCCTGGAGACACTCGCGTCGCTCGGGAGAGTAATGTCTCCCGGAGACACTCGCGTCGCTCGGGAGAGTAATGTCTCCCGGAGACACTCGCGTCGCTCGGGAGAGTAATGTCTCCCGGAGACACTCGCGTCGCTCGGGAGAGTAATGTCTCCCGGAGACACTCGCGTCGCTCGCTCGGGAGAGAATGTCTCCTGGGACACTCGCGTCGCTCGGGAGAGTAATGTCTCCCGGAGACACTCGCGTCGCTCGGGAGAGTAATGTCTCCGGAGACACTCGCGTCGCTCGGGGAGAGTAATGTCTCCTGGAGACACTCGCGTCGCTCGGGAGAGTAATGTCTCTGGAGACACTCGCGTCGCTCGGGAGAGTAATGTCTCCTGGAGACACTCGCGTCGCTCGGGAGAGTAATGTCTCCTGGAGACACTCGCGTCGCTCGGGAGAGTAATGTCTCCTGGAGACACTCGCGTCGCTCGGGAGAGTAATGTCTCCTGGAGACACTCGCGTCGCTCGGGAGAGTAATGTCTCTGGAGACACTCGCGTCGCTCGGAGAGTAATGTCTCTGGAGACACTCGCGTCGCTCGGGAGAGTAATGTCTCCTGGAGACACTCGCGTCGCTCGGAGAGTAATGTCTCCGGAGACACTCGCGTCGCTCGGGAGAGTAATGTCTCCCGGAGACACTCGCGTCGCTCGGGAGAGTAATGTCTCCGGAGACACTCGCGTCGCTCGGGAGAGTAATGTCTCCCGGAGACACTCGCGTCGCTCGGGAGAGTAATGTCTCCCGGAGACACTCGCGTCGCTCGGGAGAGTAATGTCTCCCGGAGACACTCGCGTCGCTCGGGAGAGTAATGTCTCCTGGAGACACTCGCGTCGCTCGGGAGAGTAATGTCTCCTGGAGACACTCGCGTCGCTCGGGAGAGTAATGTCTCCTGGAGACACTCGCGTCGCTCGGGAGAGTAATGTCTCCTGGAGACACTCGCGTCGCTCGGGAGAGTAATGTCTCCCGGAGACACTCGCGTCGCTCGGGAGAGTAATGTCTCCCGGAGACACTCGCGTCGCTCGGGAGAGTAATGTCTCCTGGAGACACTCGCGTCGCTCGGGAGAGTAATGTCTCCGGAGACACTCGCGTCGCTCGGGAGAGTAATGTCTCCCTGGAGACACTCGCGTCGCTCGGGAGAGTAATGTCTCCTGGAGACACTCGCGTCGCTCGGGAGAGTAATGTCTCCTGGAGACACTCGCGTCGCTCGGGAGAGTAATGTCTCCTGGAGACACTCGCGTCGCTCGGGAGAGTAATGTCTCCTGGAGACACTCGCGTCGCTCGGGAGAGTAATGTCTCCTGGAGACACTCGCGTCGCTCGGGAGAGTAATGTCTCCTGGAGACACTCGCGTCGCTCGGGAGAGTAATGTCTCCTGGAGACACTCGCGTCGCTCGGGAGAGTAATGTCTCCTGGAGACACTCGCGTCGCTCGGGAGAGTAATGTCTCCCGGAGACACTCGCGTCGCTCGGGAGAGTAATGTCTCCTGGAGACACTCGCGTCGCTCGGGAGAGTAATGTCTCCGGAGACACTCGCGTCGCTCGGGAGAGTAATGTCTCCCGGAGACACTCGCGTCGCTCGGGAGAGTAATGTCTCCCGGAGACACTCGCGTCGCTCGGGAGAGTAATGTCTCCTGGAGACACTCGCGTCGCTCGGGAGAGTAATGTCTCCTGGAGACACTCGCGTCGCTCGGGAGAGTAATGTCTCCTGGAGACACTCGCGTCGCTCGGGAGAGTAATGTCTCCTGGAGACACTCGCGTCGCTCGGGAGAGTAATGTCTCCTGGAGACACTCGCGTCGCTCGGGAGAGTAATGTCTCCGGAGACACTCGCGTCGCTCGGGAGAGTAATGTCTCCTGGAGACACTCGCGTCGCTCGGGAGAGTAATGTCTCCCGGAGACACTCGCGTCGCTCGGGAGAGTAATGTCTCCGGAGACACTCGCGTCGCTCGGGAGAGTAATGTCTCCCGGAGACACTCGCGTCGCTCGGGAGAGTAATGTCTCCCGGAGACACTCGCGTCGCTCGGGAGAGTAATGTCTCCTGGAGACACTCGCGTCGCTCGGGAGAGTAATGTCTCCGGAGACACTCGCGTCGCTCGGGAGAGTAATGTCTCCTGGAGACACTCGCGTCGCTCGGGAGAGTAATGTCTCCTGGAGACACTCGCGTCGCTCGGGAGAGTAATGTCTCCTGGAGACACTCGCGTCGCTCGGGAGAGTAATGTCTCCTGGAGACACTCGCGTCGCTCGGGAGAGTAATGTCTCCTGGAGACACTCGCGTCGCTCGGGAGAGTAATGTCTCCTGGAGACACTCGCGTCGCTCGGGAGAGTAATGTCTCCTGGAGACACTCGCGTCGCTCGGGAGAGTAATGTCTCCCGGAGACACTCGCGTCGCTCGGGAGAGTAATGTCTCCCGGAGACACTCGCGTCGCTCGGGAGAGTAATGTCTCCCGGAGACACTCGCGTCGCTCGGGAGAGTAATGTCTCCCGGAGACACTCGCGTCGCTCGGGAGAGTAATGTCTCCGGAGACACTCGCGTCGCTCGGGAGAGTAATGTCTCCTGGAGACACTCGCGTCGCTCGGGAGAGTAATGTCTCCCGGAGACACTCGCGTCGCTCGGGAGAGTAATGTCTCCTGGAGACACTCGCGTCGCTCGGGAGAGTAATGTCTCCTGGAGACACTCGCGTCGCTCGGGAGAGTAATGTCTCCCGGAGACACTCGCGTCGCTCGGGAGAGTAATGTCTCCCGGAGACACTCGCGTCGCTCGGGAGAGTAATGTCTCCCGGAGACACTCGCGTCGCTCGGGAGAGTAATGTCTCCGGAGACACTCGCGTCGCTCGGGAGAGTAATGTCTCCCGGAGACACTCGCGTCGCTCGGGAGAGTAATGTCTCCCGGAGACACTCGCGTCGCTCGGGAGAGTAATGTCTCCCGGAGACACTCGCGTCGCTCGGGAGAGTAATGTCTCCCGGAGACACTCGCGTCGCTCGGGAGAGTAATGTCTCCCGGAGACACTCGCGTCGCTCGGGAGAGTAATGTCTCCCGGAGACACTCGCGTCGCTCGGGAGAGTAATGTCTCCCGGAGACACTCGCGTCGCTCGGGAGAGTAATGTCTCCCGGAGACACTCGCGTCGCTCGGGAGAGTAATGTCTCCCGGAGACACTCGCGTCGCTCGGGAGAGTAATGTCTCCCGGAGACACTCGCGTCGCTCGGGAGAGTAATGTCTCCCGGAGACACTCGCGTCGCTCGGGAGAGTAATGTCTCCTGGAGACACTCGCGTCGCTCGGGAGAGTAATGTCTCCGGAGACACTCGCGTCGCTCGGGAGAGTAATGTCTCCTGGAGACACTCGCGTCGCTCGGGAGAGTAATGTCTCCCGGAGACACTCGCGTCGCTCGGGAGAGTAATGTCTCCGGAGACACTCGCGTCGCTCGGGAGAGTAATGTCTCCCGGAGACACTCGCGTCGCTCGGGAGAGTAATGTCTCCCGGAGACACTCGCGTCGCTCGGGAGAGTAATGTCTCCCGGAGACACTCGCGTCGCTCGGGAGAGTAATGTCTCCCGGAGACACTCGCGTCGCTCGGGAGAGTAATGTCTCCTGGAGACACTCGCGTCGCTCGGGAGAGTAATGTCTCCTGGAGACACTCGCGTCGCTCGGGAGAGTAATGTCTCCCGGAGACACTCGCGTCGCTCGGGAGAGTAATGTCTCCCGGAGACACTCGCGTCGCTCGGGAGAGTAATGTCTCCCGGAGACACTCGCGTCGCTCGGGAGAGTAATGTCTCCCGGAGACACTCGCGTCGCTCGGGAGAGTAATGTCTCCTGGAGACACTCGCGTCGCTCGGGAGAGTAATGTCTCCGGAGACACTCGCGTCGCTCGGGAGAGTAATGTCTCCCGGAGACACTCGCGTCGCTCGGGAGAGTAATGTCTCCCGGAGACACTCGCGTCGCTCGGGAGAGTAATGTCTCCCGGAGACACTCGCGTCGCTCGGGAGAGTAATGTCTCCCGGAGACACTCGCGTCGCTCGGGAGAGTAATGTCTCCCGGAGACACTCGCGTCGCTCGGGAGAGTAATGTCTCCGGAGACACTCGCGTCGCTCGGGAGAGTAATGTCTCCCGGAGACACTCGCGTCGCTCGGGAGAGTAATGTCTCCCGGAGACACTCGCGTCGCTCGGGAGAGTAATGTCTCCCGGAGACACTCGCGTCGCTCGGGAGAGTAATGTCTCCCGGAGACACTCGCGTCGCTCGGGAGAGTAATGTCTCCCGGAGACACTCGCGTCGCTCGGGAGAGTAATGTCTCCCGGAGACACTCGCGTCGCTCGGGAGAGTAATGTCTCCCGGAGACACTCGCGTCGCTCGGGAGAGTAATGTCTCCCGGAGACACTCGCGTCGCTCGGGAGAGTAATGTCTCCCGGAGACACTCGCGTCGCTCGGGAGAGTAATGTCTCCCGGAGACACTCGCGTCGCTCGGGAGAGTAATGTCTCCCGGAGACACTCGCGTCGCTCGGGAGAGTAATGTCTCCCGGAGACACTCGCGTCGCTCGGGAGAGTAATGTCTCCCGGAGACACTCGCGTCGCTCGGGAGAGTAATGTCTCCCGGAGACACTCGCGTCGCTCGGGAGAGTAATGTCTCCTGGAGACACTCGCGTCGCTCGGGAGAGTAATGTCTCCCGGAGACACTCGCGTCGCTCGGGAGAGTAATGTCTCCCGGAGACACTCGCGTCGCTCGGGAGAGTAATGTCTCCCGGAGACACTCGCGTCGCTCGGGAGAGTAATGTCTCCCGGAGACACTCGCGTCGCTCGGGAGAGTAATGTCTCCCGGAGACACTCGCGTCGCTCGGGAGAGTAATGTCTCCCGGAGACACTCGCGTCGCTCGGGAGAGTAATGTCTCCCGGAGACACTCGCGTCGCTCGGGAGAGTAATGTCTCCCGGAGACACTCGCGTCGCTCGGGAGAGTAATGTCTCCCGGAGACACTCGCGTCGCTCGGGAGAGTAATGTCTCCCGGAGACACTCGCGTCGCTCGGGAGAGTAATGTCTCCCGGAGACACTCGCGTCGCTCGGGAGAGTAATGTCTCCCGGAGACACTCGCGTCGCTCGGGAGAGTAATGTCTCCCGGAGACACTCGCGTCGCTCGGGAGAGTAATGTCTCCCGGAGACACTCGCGTCGCTCGGGAGAGTAATGTCTCCCGGAGACACTCGCGTCGCTCGGGAGAGTAATGTCTCCCGGAGACACTCGCGTCGCTCGGGAGAGTAATGTCTCCCGGAGACACTCGCGTCGCTCGGGAGAGTAATGTCTCCCGGAGACACTCGCGTCGCTCGGGAGAGTAATGTCTCCCGGAGACACTCGCGTCGCTCGGGAGAGTAATGTCTCCCGGAGACACTCGCGTCGCTCGGGAGAGTAATGTCTCCCGGAGACACTCGCGTCGCTCGGGAGAGTAATGTCTCCGGAGACACTCGCGTCGCTCGGGAGAGTAATGTCTCCGGAGACACTCGCGTCGCTCGGGAGAGTAATGTCTCCGGAGACACTCGCGTCGCTCGGGAGAGTAATGTCTCCCGGAGACACTCGCGTCGCTCGGGAGAGTAATGTCTCCTGGAGACACTCGCGTCGCTCGGGAGAGTAATGTCTCCTGGAGACACTCGCGTCGCTCGGGAGAGTAATGTCTCCTGGAGACACTCGCGTCGCTCGGGAGAGTAATGTCTCCTGGAGACACTCGCGTCGCTCGGGAGAGTAATGTCTCCCGGAGACACTCGCGTCGCTCGGGAGAGTAATGTCTCCTGGAGACACTCGCGTCGCTCGGGAGAGTAATGTCTCCTGGAGACACTCGCGTCGCTCGGGAGAGTAATGTCTCCGGAGACACTCGCGTCGCTCGGGAGAGTAATGTCTCCTGGAGACACTCGCGTCGCTCGGGAGAGTAATGTCTCCTGGAGACACTCGCGTCGCTCGGGAGAGTAATGTCTCCTGGAGACACTCGCGTCGCTCGGGAGAGTAATGTCTCCTGGAGACACTCGCGTCGCTCGGGAGAGTAATGTCTCCTGGAGACACTCGCGTCGCTCGGGAGAGTAATGTCTCCTGGAGACACTCGCGTCGCTCGGGAGAGTAATGTCTCCGGAGACACTCGCGTCGCTCGGGAGAGTAATGTCTCCCGGAGACACTCGCGTCGCTCGGGAGAGTAATGTCTCCCGGAGACACTCGCGTCGCTCGGGAGAGTAATGTCTCCCGAGACACTCGCGTCGCTCGGGAGAGTAATGTCTCCGGAGACACTCGCGTCGCTCGGGAGAGTAATGTCTCCGGAGACACTCGCGTCGCTCGGGAGAGTAATGTCTCCTGGAGACACTCGCGTCGCTCGGGAGAGTAATGTCTCCCGGAGACACTCGCGTCGCTCGGGAGAGTAATGTCTCCGGAGACACTCGCGTCGCTCGGGAGAGTAATGTCTCCGGAGACACTCGCGTCGCTCGGGAGAGTAATGTCTCCCGGAGACACTCGCGTCGCTCGGGAGAGTAATGTCTCCCGGAGACACTCGCGTCGCTCGGGAGAGTAATGTCTCCCGGAGACACTCGCGTCGCTCGGGAGAGTAATGTCTCCCGGAGACACTCGCGTCGCTCGGGAGAGTAATGTCTCCTGGAGACACTCGCGTCGCTCGGGAGAGTAATGTCTCCTGGAGACACTCGCGTCGCTCGGGAGAGTAATGTCTCCCGGAGACACTCGCGTCGCTCGGGAGAGTAATGTCTCCTGGAGACACTCGCGTCGCTCGGGAGAGTAATGTCTCCCGGAGACACTCGCGTCGCTCGGGAGAGTAATGTCTCCCGGAGACACTCGCGTCGCTCGGGAGAGTAATGTCTCCCGGAGACACTCGCGTCGCTCGGGAGAGTAATGTCCCGGAGACACTCGCGTCGCTCGGGAGAGTAATGTCTCCGGAGACACTCGCGTCGCTCGGGAGAGTAATGTCTCCTGGAGACACTCGCGTCGCTCGGGAGAGTAATGTCTCCTGGAGACACTCGCGTCGCTCGGGAGAGTAATGTCTCCTGGAGACACTCGGGTCGCTCGGGAGAGTAATGTCTCCTGGAGACACTCGCGTCGCTCGGGAGAGTAATGTCTCCTGGAGACACTCGGTCGCTCGGGAGAGTAATGTCTCCCGGAGACACTCGCGTCGCTCGGGAGAGTAATGTCTCCGGAGACACTCGCGTCGCTCGGGAGAGTAATGTCTCCCGGAGACACTCGCGTCGCTCGGGAGAGTAATGTCTCCCGGAGACACTCGCGTCGCTCGGGAGAGTAATGTCTCCCGGAGACACTCGCGTCGCTCGGGAGAGTAATGTCTCCCGGAGACACTCGCGTCGCTCGGGAGAGTAATGTCTCCTGGAGACACTCGCGTCGCTCGGGAGAGTAATGTCTCCTGGAGACACTCGCGTCGCTCGGGAGAGTAATGTCTCCTGGAGACACTCGCGTCGCTCGGGAGAGTAATGTCTCCTGGAGACACTCGCGTCGCTCGGGAGAGTAATGTCTCCGG
>WNGS01157887.1:32658-45852 GCA_020271785.1 Procambarus virginalis
GTCACTTGTTTATTAAAATTGAGCAATTAGGTTTGTCTCTATTTTTAGAGCCATAACATATGTAGCTAGCATTTCCAGAGACTTGCAATGAACTTGTTAGTTATTTAGTACTTTACTAGAAAAATAATCAAACTTTAGTAAATTGTGTACAGTTTATATGATTACTCCTTTGCTGAGGTCAGCAAAGGAGGAGATATGAATCGTCTAGGAAACCCCCACTAAATGGCCAGAATGTGAGACAACCAAGTCTAAAGTAGCCAGAATGTGAGACAACCAAGTCTAAAGTAGCCAGAATGTGAGACAACCAAGTCTAAAGTAGCCAGAATGTGAGACAACCAAGTCTAAAGTAGCCAGAATGTGAAACAACCAAGGCTAAAGTCCCATAAATTACACAGTTAGTGGCCTTTATGATGGGAGACTTCATTTGCAGTGTCACGGTTATGTTTTTGCTGTGTCTGCAGATACAATTAAAACAGAATAGTTGAGACTTGGGTTAGCTGTTTCTGCTAGCATTGCCTCATTTAACCGTCTCGAACATAGAACCGACCTTGTGTATGATCCTGTTATAGGGTAGTCTGAGATTGTGAATGCCTATTCAGTTGTCATGAGTGTTATGTTAACACTAAAATGAGAGTTTGGACATGAATTTTTTATTATGAAGGCTAGGGAGAAAGCAGTAGTGGTGTAATAAATTGATCTCTGGTCTACACAGATAAAAATGGATAAATAGAAAACAGAGAAACAGCGATAGTCAGACAATCTCATTTTATTGCAGAAGCTGCTTTTTGTATAGTAAAATAAGGTGGTTGCTGTTATATTAATCTGTAGTCTAAGATAATTGCATTATTAGTCCCCATGGTGTAGTGGTAAGACACATGCCCAAGCTCTTCTTGAGCAATTTGGCCTGGGTTCGTATCCTGTTTATCCGGATTGTATCCTGATATTCGAATTGACGAGGTGCCAGTCCTTAACTGTATGCCTCTGTCCATTCAGCAGTGAATGGGTACCTATTGTTAAATAATTTGGCGGGTCGTATTCTAGGGGAAAATTAAGATTAAGCACCTAACTAAAATACTGTGTGTTAATGGCTTTACAAGAATGTAAGAACTTTTGTATGTGTAAATAATGCAATAACTCACTTAGCCACTAAAAATTGTTCTTAATTGCACACTTCAGCTGAAGTCCTGGACAGAGGTGCTACTGTAATACAGGAGTCATTACAAAAAATGAAGGCATGTAAAATAAATAATGATTTGGGGGTAATGTTTGGTATCTCTACCTTGTGGAAGTTCCAGGTATCAAAGGATCCATGGCCTGGTCTCTGATCTGGTCAACCAGGTTATGGACGCGGCTGCTCGCAGCCTGAGATATAATCATAGCCTAGTTGACCAGGTATTCTTTGGAGGTGTTTGTCGAGTTTTCTCTTGAACATTGTGAGAGGCCGATCAGTTATGCCTCTTATGTGTAGCGTAGTGTGTTCAAAAGTCTTGTACCTTTGATGTTGATAGAGTTCTTTCTCAGCGTACTTATTGTTCTGCTTTTCAATGGGCTATTTTGTGCATCCTGCAATGCCTACTGGTTTCATGTGATGTAATTTCCATTTTCATATTTGGAACTAGTCCCTCAAAAAAATTTCCACGTGTAGTTTATGATGTATCTCTCTTGATTGTACTCTTGTGAATACAGATTTAGAACTTTTAATCGGTCTCAATAATTTAGATGACTTATAGAGTGGATTCTAATGGTAAAGGATCTTTGCACACTCTAGATCAGCAATTTCTCTGGCTGTGAATGGGGCTTTTAGTGTGCTACAATATTCCACCCTAGAGAGTACTAGTGTTTTGAAAAGTATCATCACTGGTATGGCATTATTTGTTTGGAAGGTCCTTGTTATCCAACCTGTCATTTTTTTCAGTTATGACAACTACTTTATTGTGTTCTTTAAAAGATAAGGTCTTCCGACATGATTACTCCTAAATCCTTTACATTAGCTTTTCATTCAGTAGTATGATTTTACTCTATTTTATATGTGGTTTCCATTTATATATATATATTTTTCCCTAGTGCAGGAGCTGAAACTTATTTTCTTTAAAGATCATGTTATTATCTTTGGCCCAGACCCAATTTACGTCAGATTGGAAGTTTGCCGTGTCCTCTATATTGTCTACTCTCGTGAAAATCCAAGTGTCATCTGCAAATGATGATACAGTACTATAGTTTGTATCCTTGTCTATGACCGATATGAGGATGAGAAATGTACCAGAGCAAGTATGGTACCTTGGTTGGGACTGAGCTTTTCATGATGGATGATTCTTATTTTACTGTGTTGAATGTTACATTCTGCGTTCTGTTCTTTAGGACGTTAAAGATCCTACTTTGCCAGTAATTCTGTTTGAGCATTTTTTGTGCACAATAACATTATGGTTACATTTATCAAAAGCTTTTACAAAGTATGTGTATATTACATTTGCATTTGCTTGTCTTCCATGGCCTCTAAGGCCATGTCATAGTGATTTAGCAACTGAGCGAGGCAGGAGCGCCCTGTTCTGAAACTGTGTTGCCCGGGGTTATGTAGATGCTGTGATTCCATGTGTTTTATAATCTTAACTTCTTAGCACTTTCAAAGATTTTTATGATGTGTGATGTTGGTCTATAATATTTTGCATCTGCTTGACTACCTCCTTTGTGAAGTGGCACAATCTCAGCTGATTTACGTATGTCAGGGATGACACCAATATCTAGGCAGGGCCTCCAAGAGATGTTTAGGGCCTGTGATAGTGGTGTTTTGCACTTCTCGATGATATATAAATTCCAAGAATCTGTGCCTGGTGCAGAGTGCATAGGCATGCTGTCTATGGCTACTTCAAAGTCTAGTTGGATTAGGGTGACATCTGATATATGATTTGATGTTGGTGTCACATGCATGAAAAATCCATTTAGATCATTGATCTTCAGTGTGTACAGGGTTCACTGAAAACAGATTCATACTGAAATCTCGGCATTTCACTCATTTCTTTGTTGTCATCTGTGAAAGTTCTATCATCCTTGTGCAAGGGCCCAATGCTGGATGAAGATTTTGTTCTAGTTTTTGTATAGGAGAAAAGTATTTTGAATTCCACTCTATTTCACTTATGGCTTTCTGCTCTCATTGCCCCTCTTGGATATTATATGATTCTTGGAGCTTGAGTGCGATTATTTTTATTTCCATACATAGCCTTCCTTATCGTTGATGGGGATCGAGTAATTACCTAAGTAATTACCTAAGTGTAGTTACAGGATGAGAGCTACGCTCGTGGTGTCCCGTCTTCCCAGCACTCTTTGTCATATAACGCTTTGAAACTACTGACGGTCTTGGCCTCCACCACCTTCTCCCCCAACTTGTTCCAACCGTCTACCACTCTGTTTGCGAAAGTGAATTATCTTATATTTCTTCGGCATCTGTGTTTAGCCAGTTTATATCTATGACCTCTTGTTCTTGAAGTTCCAGGTCTCAGGAAATCTTTCCTGTCGATTTTATCAATTCCTGTTACTATTTTGTATGTAGTGATCATATCACCTCTTTTTCTTCTGTCTTCTAGTTTTGGCATATTTAATGCTTTAACCTTTCCTCGTAGCTCTTACCCTTCAGTTCTGGGAGCCACTTAGTAGCATGTCTTTGCACCTTTTCCAGTTTGTTGATGTGCTTCTTAAGATATGGGCACCAAACTACAGCTGCATATTCTAGCTTTGGCCTAACAAAAGTCATGAACAATTTCTTTAGTATATCCCCATCCATGTATTTAAAAGCAATTCTGAAGTTAGAGTGGAGCGTTTGAGATGTTCTATGTTTTGTGTTACAGTATTATTGACACCCCATTGTATCATAGTCCTTGAAAAAAACATTGTAAAACATTTCAAATACAGTGTCACCTCGACTTATGATTGCCCCTACTTATGATAATTTCGAGTTACGATGTAAATTTCATCGAAAAATGCGGCTCGACATCCGATGGTGTCGTCGACTTCCGATATTTGTTGGTACACGTTCGGGTCGACCGAGCGCGTGGTTCCCGGTCACGTGGCCGACCTGCCTCAGTTTACTACAGCTGCCCGCTTAGTGACGATCGCGCCTATAAGAAATTCTGCTTTTGTGGTGATTTTTTGCATTTTGAACATTAGTGTAATTATTATACATCACGCCATGAGTCCCAGGAAAGTCAGTGGTAAGGCTCAACATATGAAAACCCATGTAAAGATAACCATAGAGCAGAAACAAGAGTACAGAATGTCTCTTCCTCAACAATTAAGAAAATGTGTGTAATATGGGAAGAATTGCAAACCTTTGCTGAAACGACTCGCCCAAATCAAGCTGCAGTAGGTCGTTGCCTTAACCTATTCAATGACACTGTGATGCATGATGATGATGATGATGATGATTAAGCCACCCAAAAGGTGGCATGGGCATGAATAGCCCGTAAGTAGTGGCCCTTTTTAGCCATTACCAGTATCAACAGCTGATACTGGAGATCTGTGGAGGTGCGACTGCACCCTGCGTAACGGGAGATGTCTCCCGTGTGTGATGCATCATTACAGACAAACGTTAAAACGAAGGGAAAAACAAATGTCTCTTGACAATTTGTAGTGAGACAAACAAGCACTGAACCACAACCNTAAATTCAGTTCAGTAAATTGCAGTCCCCATGGCGTAGTGGTAAGACACCCGCCTGGCGTTTCGCAAACCCTTTGTCCTGGGTTCGTTTCCTGGCCAGGGAGGATTTACTGGACGTCAATCCTTAACTGTAGCCTCTGTTCACCCAACAGTAAAATGGGTACCTGGTTAAACAATTTGGCGGGTCGTATTCCGGGGAATATTAAGATTATGGACCTGCCCAAAATGCTATGCGTGCCAATGGCTGTACAAGAATGTTAGAACCCTTGTACAGTATATACTGTATAAAAAAAAATCAAATAAAAAAATAAAAGTTAACTGGCTAGTAGCCACTAACACACAGCGTTTCAAGCAGAATTTTCATTTCCTATAAATCTTCAGTGTCATATGCAAATTTGATGATTAGTTTGAAATATTATCTGTCACTGGTGTATATGAGAGAGAGTTTATGTTTAAGATCAGATCAGGTAAATTCAGGTTAGGCTTCTATCAAAATCCCCCAAAGATCAAATTACTGACCCCACAAGCTGACTTAACTCCTAGGCACCTATTTACTGCAGGGGCGAACAGGTGCATTAGGTGAAAAGAAATGAGCCCAACCGTGTCTGTCCCGGCTGGGATTTGAACCCGGAATTCCCGATTGAGAACGAAGCCGACTGTACTACCATGTCTGTGTTAATTTTGCCCATGTTCCATCAATAATGGCTGTCGCGTTAAACAAATACGAAATGTGGAGCTTCAAAAAAAAATAATTGACAAAAAATAATTAATAAGAAACAGTGAAAACTGAACAAATGCCTTGGCCCCCAGGCCAGGGGCCCTACCAGGCTGTGGGCCCAGCCACACCCCGCCAGCCCTCGTCCTCCACCTGCCCGCCACACCACCAGCCTTCACCCACTCACACCACACCGTTCTACACGAGAGAAGACGTTTAAAACTGGAGCCATGGGTGGTGGTCGGCCTTGGTTCAAATTACCTGCTGCTGAGGGTCGCTGGGCTCGGCGCGCACCCGCACCCGCACTCTCACACTCTTCTAACCACTCCTCACACACCTAATACTCCATACAAACCCCATCAATCACATCCAAAAAGGAGTTATCATATTTTCAATAATTAGTTTTGGTGTTATTGATGTGTTGAGAGTTGCGAGTTGAGGTAGATAATGTGGAGAGAGGCGGGGGTGGGTGGGAGAATATTGGAACAGGTTTGCGACATCGACAAAACACATCACAGCTGACCAAGAGGGAGGAGGCTGCTGCTGCTGCTCCTCGCACACACATTATCCTCTCTCCTCCTGGCCCACCCCAGCCCACCGCCTCCTCCTGTACCTTGATGATGAGCGAGGGACGCGACGCCGACGAGGACGTGCTGGGGGACTACTGGGTGACCTCGTGGGAGCAGCAGACGGTGCAGGAGCTGGAGAGCGAGGCAGACCACCAGCAGCACCTTCACGCAGAGGCCGATGCCGCCACAGAGAAGATGTGGGCCCTCTTTCAGAGTGCTGCTCAGTGTGTGGCTGTCATGTATAAAGGTTTGCCTCGCCACCACCTTCACCAAGAATTATTTTTGCTCCCGGTTGGAATTTGGTGAAATACTCGTTAAATATGGTGAACTATGGGGGAAGTTTGTCCCCCTCGAGGGCCAGTCTTGCCTCGCGTGTGAGATGTGGTTAGTCACCACAGTGGGGCTTCCTTAATGATTGGATTCATAGTGGATTATTTAAGGGATATAACCATATTGGAATTTTCCCCAAGTTAGAACTAAACAGTCATGCTGTCCCCGTGGTGCAGTGGTAAAGCACTCGACTGGCGCTGCGTTGAGTGCTTTGGCTTCGGTTCGTATCCTGGATAGGAATTGACTGGGCAGGATTGACTGGGCACCAATCCTTACCTGTAGCCTCTTTCTACCCAGCAATGAATGGGTACCTGGTTCTTAAACAATTTGGCGAGACGTATTCCGGAGAAAAATTAGGATTAAGGATCTGCCCGAAATGCTATGCGTGCTATAGTGGCTTTACAAGAATGTAGCAACTCTTGTATTTATATATAAAAAAAGAAAAATTCCAATTATTTAATTAAAATTAATAATTATATTTTCACTTTTTTATTTTTATATTGGAGTGTTCACCAGTACCCAAGTAGTGGTATAAACATAGTAGGCCTACTGTTCCTTGCATATAACCCTATTAAGGGTGGTTATCGTCATATGTTGATTTACACGATCATAGCCACCCGGTAGTAGTTCGATTTGTTCTTGACTCAAGGTTGTGAATTTCTGGCTCGAATGTTGGGCGGGACACAGATGGTTGGGTGCGTTTCCTATCACCTAATGCACCTATTCACCTAGCAGTAAATAGGTACCCAGGAGTTAGTCTACGTGTTGTGGGGTTGCATCCTGGGGCAGGTCAGTAGTTTGACCTGGGGGGGGGTGGACTGCAATATAAGCCTAATCTGTATATACACATGGTTGCCTGTTCTTGACACAGTGAATTATTATTAAGTATTAACTATGTGAATGCGGTAATCGTCGTATAAAATCCATCATCTTGAGGTTATCTTGAGATGATTTCGGGGCTTAGTGTTCCCGCGGCCCGGTCCTCGACTAGGCCTCCTTTTTGTTACACATCCCCAGGAAGCAGCCGTAGCAGCTGTCTAATCCCAGGTACCTATTTACTGCTAGGTGAAAAGAGGCATCAGGGTGAAAGAAACTGCCCATTTGTTTCCGCTTCCGCCTGGGATCGAACCGGAACCTTAGGACTGCGAATCTGGGTGCTGTCCACTCAGCTGTCAGGCCCGTAATTGCAGTCATAATAACAAGATATGTATATCGGTGCTGTTCATGTTGTTTTCTCAACTCTATGGTTTAATGAAGTATACCAGAGCAACTACTCATCATTTTGAACATCATAATGATAATAAAGGAACTAAACAAGGGCCTATTGGCCCTATGAGGCACGCCTATTTATTGATGTAAAATTTATATAAAATTCTTCCAGAAATCAAGCATTGAATGGAATGGATTTCCTTACCTGGTGTTCTGCCAGTAGCTCCCTGTCCCCACCTGTCCTCTTTGAATTCAAATTCAAAAATAAAATTTGTATTCGAAAGAATGTGTGTACAAAGAACATAAGAGTAATGTACAATTGTGGGGACAAGAGATACACAAAATAATGAAGCCACTTTTACGCTAAGCGTTTCGGGCAATTTTTTTTAAATTGGGTTAAGGTGTTTGGTATGAAGAGCTCGTGGATGATGGTAGGCTGGCTGAGAGTTTGGGTGACAATAGCTATCATCTGGCGGCAGTCGAGTGCATTATATTAGGATATTTACCCCACATGAACAACCTTTCCCATTTTTATCTGGTGGCTAATTTCCTTAACGCCAAGCATGCAATCACCGTCATTTATCCAACTCCTGGGCCACTGCAGTTATTGTTACTTGCTGATTTTATCATTATTACCTGGTTTTTTTATTGGTGATTTAACTATAGTTATAATGCATCTATAAAGAGGTAGCCAAAACTCATGGGCAAATTCTGCTATACTTCTACATTTGCTTACTATGCAAAGAGGGTATCGTGTACTATATTAGGAGCCTGTGGTTATCATCAAATGATGATTTGGTCTTTACCACTATGCATAGACTACATTCCCAGACATAATTGCAGTCTGTCATAGAAACAGATTAACATGCATTGTATGCATACATATTACATTGTACACCTATACACTATATACTGTACTCAGTCACACTTTTGTCATTTAACTGTATGTACAGTGTATAAAGTTCAACACAAACTCTAGTGTGTAAACTAATAAGTGAAGTAACAAACAGAAGCCATCCAAGTTGAACATTACAGTACTCTCCCATGCATCACGCTCTCAGCAAACAGTGTACAGTGACACCTCGGCTTACGAATGCCCCTATTTACGAACTTTTCTGGTTATGAGCTCAATTTTTCGTAAAATGTGAATCCGCTTACATGCTTTGCCTCGAGTAACGTAGTTTGTTGATATGCGTATGGGCTACCTAGCGCGAGGTTCCTGGTGGCACGGTCGCCCATGCTTCAGTTTACCAGTGCCTCCTGCTTAGTGACAATCGCACTTGAATTCTTTGTAAAGAATTTCATTGTTTTTCCGCTTTTTGGGGGTTTTGAACATGAAAGTAATTATTATATATCACACCATGGGTCCCAAGAAAGTCAGTGGAAAGGTTCAACCTAAGAAAACACATGTGAGGATGATCATAGAGCAAAAACAAGAGATCATTCGTAAACATGAAAATGGTACATGAGTTGAACTTGCTCAGCAGTACTGTACAACAAATCTATGTCAACTATATGTACTGTAATTGCTAAAAAAATGACATTATTAGTGCTAAAGTGGCAAAAAGCATATCAACAATCACGAAACAAAGAACACAAACACTTGAGGGTGTTGAAAAGGTGTTATTAATTTGCATACACAACAAGGAGTTAGCAGGTGATAGCGTTTCAGAGGCCATCATTTGTGAAAAAGCAAGGCAATTGCATGAAGACCTTATAAAGAAAACCCCTGGAATAAGTGATGCAGATACGAAAGATTTAAAGTGAGCAGGGAATGGTTTGAGAAATTTAGAAAAAGAAGTGGCATTCAGTGTTGTGAGTTGGTTGAGGAACACACCGAAGAACTGACCCCCAAAGAATTCTTAGCCCTTCAAAAGGAGCAGCAACAAGAGACAGCCGAGGAACTTAAGGGGAAGAGGAGGCAGTACAGAATGTCCCTTCCTCGACAGTTAAGAAGTGGTGTGGACTATGGGAAGAAATGCAAACTTTTGTTGAAACAACTCGCTCAGAGCAAGCTGTATTAGGCCGTTGCCTTAACCTTTTCAATGACACTGATGTCTCACACTACAGACAAGTGTTACAATGTAGGGAAAGGCAAGTCTATGGAAAGGTTTGTAGTGAGAAAAACAAGCAGTGAGTCACAACCAGGGTCCTAGTGGTATGTAGGCAAAACATAGGAGAGAGTGTACCCCAGAGAAGTCATCACTGTCTGATGTTATAATGGAAGGGGATTTCCCTTCCAAACACTAACACCTGTCTCCCTACTCCCCTCTCCTTACTGTCTTCCATACGCCAACAAGAGTCATCAATAAAGGTAAGCTATAACTTGTACATACTATAGTACTAAATATTTGTGTGAATTAGGTATGAAATCTATTTTGAAGTTAAATTTTAGGGAGTGTGGAACGGATTAATTCAATGTACATTATTTATTTTGAGAAAATTCGTTTCGAGTTGCGAACTTTTAACTTGCGAACCGTCTCTGAGAACGGATTAAATTTATAAACGGAGAGGGCCACTGTATCTGGCATCGATGTATACACTGAACCCTGTACACACCAGCAAACCATAAAAGATGGTGTTTATTCTCTCAATATCTTGAGATGATTTCGGGGCTTAGCGTCCCCGCGGCCCGGTCCTTGACCAGGCCTCCTTTTTTGTTACACACCCCCAGAAGCAGCCCGTAGCAGCTATCTAACTCCCAGATACTTACTTACTGTTAGGTAACAGGGGCATCAAGGTGAAATGTAACGGTTCTATTGTTACATAAAGTATGGTGACAAACACAAACACTAAGATAATATATATGTTTGGTCAAATATACAGAAGTACACAGGTGATACTTTGGTAAGAGTTGAGCGCACTGAGCGTCGTACAGTATCTCACAAGTGTCTGTTCTAGACCACACTTGAAAGTAGACTTTGCTCATTTGTCTCCACCTCCACGGGGATCGAACCCGGAACCTCAGGCACCCTGCAAATTATATCCATATTTGCATCATACATCTACAATCCAGGCAGTAATTGTTTAAATCGTCATGTGACGCCAAGTGCATTATTCCGTTAATCACCCTATGACGATAACCACTGTCTGAATGTTAAGCATTTAGAGTATTCTCTCTATCAGTTTCTAATTTCCTGTCTATCATTTATGTGAGGGGCACTATCTGTGTTGACCTTGATGGGAACAGGAAGCCGGCAGCTTATCAAAGGCCCCTCCATGGTTTCCGAGGGTTTTTTCTATTCTCTTGTGATTGTTTTAACATTATCGGTTACCTCATACACCAATTATGCTGTTCCTTATTTGTTTGAATTTGCAGGTGCAGCAGACAGCCAGCACTCTATGTGGGTGCCCTTTCAGACTGCTGCTGGTCACATCACTGCTCTTTATAAAGGTATTTTCTTTAAAGTGAATTGATAAACTTTGATAATTTAAGGGTTTTGTATAGTTGGGGTAACAAATTTGAAAGTATTGTTGAGGAACCTGAAATGAATCACTGGCAATTGAGTTTGGTTCCTGGTAGGGCTTCATTAATATTCCATTGTCATTTACTGTATGTATTAGTGGTAACTGTTCTTATATATTTTCCTGTATAATTGTATACTGTACTTGAAAAGAAGCCTCTCCAAAAGTTCCTATTACTTGTAAATGTAAATGCCAAAGTAGCAGTGGTTGTACACTTAACAGTGTACAGGTAAACGTCACTACTGCCACAGACACAGTGCATTAACTGCACCTGCATGAAGATGTTCCTTTGTTTCATAAGAGCTAAAAACATAGGATTGTACTAACCAGACCATAAAGAAATTATGATTGTGAAATCCCACAAAGATACATTTATAACTACCTTCAAACTATATATCTAGAGCACTCGTCAGACATGAAACACATATTAAATGCACTGGATAACCAACCAGCCTAAAAATATCTATTAATATCCTACCACAAGTTTGAATACAATTGTTCCATGCCTTTTAGCATACCCAAGTTCCATTATGGCATTAGTAAGTGTATTCTTTTGTTGACCAATCACATTATTTATTTGCACAGCAATTCTTTAATTTCACAAACAACCTTTTTTGTTTAATTACCCCAGAAAAGTAAATGTTTATCAATATTTGATTCTTGTATAACTACAAATCAAGACTGTACACCAAAAGACACTGGTAGAAATTGGTAATACAGAAAGAAATTAGGGATGTAAAGAAATAGAATAGACTAGGAAATGTGATCGAGGCTAACAATACCTGTATATAGCCTAAAAAAATATGGTTCTAAAGGTGTAAACCCTATGTTGAACTTGTTTTAAAAGCCTGCTAAATGCAATGGATTCAGAAGTTAGTTGTTGAGGGTGCTGCTCATAATAACTGTTGTATGTGCTCTTTTTATTAGTAAATCCTTTACAGATGCAGTAGAGTCTGTTCGTCGAAGTGGTGAGATTGGCGTCCAGGCTGGATATCAACGTCGCAATAGAGAAGTACTTATTGGGCTCGGCGGAGAAGACATATTCGTCGGGAAGAATTAATAGCATTCTTAGCGGGGAAACCACCTCCCCACAGAGCCCCGCATTTGAGGTCAGTTGGTGATATTTTTACTTTTACTGCTATTAGTGGTGTTCACAAGTAAGAGAGCACTGAACAGTACCGTATCCAAGGTTATTAGTATTGGAAGTTCAAGATTTGCATTTGTATTAGGTTCTACCATTTAGCATGTAATTACATACAGTGCATATTTTAAGACATCTTCAATAGAAGTTTTTTTTTTTTTTTTGTAAATATTTTCATTGAAGTACAGGCATACCTCAGTTTAAGAGTTTAATTGGTTCTGGAGACGCCTCGTATTCCGAAAACTCGTATTCTGAAGCTAATTTCCCCATAAGAAATAATGGGAAATGAATTAATCCGTTCTGACTACCCCAAAACCCCATATCAAACTAATTTTTATACCTAATTCATCTAAATAAACCTACAAAAGTATGTTCAAGTTATTACTTACCTTGTTGTTGAATGCTGTAGGCATTGCAGGGGTATTCTTTAGAAGGTCTTTGTGCAATACCCTAGCTTTCTCACAAAAAATGGCCTCCGAAACACTATCACCCCCTTAACTCCTTGTCGTGTATCCAAATTAATAACAACTTTTCCATTTCAAGTATTTGTGGTCTTTATTTCGTTATTGTTCTTACTCATTTTGCCACTTTAGCACTCATAATCTCATTTTTCTTACTTAAGTATAGTGCATATTGTTGATGTGGCGTTTGTTGTACTGCCTACAAAGTTCAACAACACGTGTACTGTTCTCATGCTCCGAATGATCTCTTTTTCTCCTCTATTGTCATCCTCACATGGGCTTTCTGGCCTTTATCCTTACCACTGGCTTTCTTGGGACCCATGGTGAGATATACAACAAATTTATAGTCCAAATCACCAAAAATCCAACAAAACTGAAAATCCGCGAGAAGAATTGATGTAGGGTAGTCACTGAGCGCGAGACAATGGTAAACTGAGGGGTGGAGGGGCGACGATCGCCGAACCACCACGCGCTTGGTCGGCCTGTACGCGTATCAACAAACTCGCGTCCCGAGGTAACCCTCGCGTTCCGAGACATATTTTCCGAGGAATCCGCTTAGTTTCCGAAAAACTCGCATACAGGGACACTCGTGTTCCGAGGTACCACTGTATACTTTTACTGCCTTTAGAATGTGTTGTTATATTGTCTTTAATGCA
>WNGS01157887.1:46852-59889 GCA_020271785.1 Procambarus virginalis
TAAGAGGCCTAATAATGTATATCTCAGGTGACCTAATGATTCACAATCCAAACAGTAAATAGTCAGTTTTTTGTTGCACATTCTTTCCATAAAAAAATTACCCGCTGAAATATTGTTCTTAGGCACACTGAAATAGGTTTTTAACGGAAACTTATCTAGCTTACATAGGTTCTTAGGTATAACGAGAACGTTTGTGCTGTGGTGAATCCATACACATCGTGCGTTGGGGAAGAGGAGGGGGCTGGTCGCTTATTTCTTGCAATTTCGTCACAAATAAAAGCCTGCAACTCTGGCAATGAGCAGAGTTTCGGCGTCGTGAGGAGAGAGTAGGTGACCCAACTGGGGGTGGGCGTACATTTAAACCAGGTTGACCTAAAACACAAGACATATCATAAAATGCTGGCATTAAATATATTCTAAACAGCAACTAGAAATGGAAAAGGAGCTTTCAGCTATTATAACGAACCTTACAGAATCAGAGGGTGCTACACGGCAGGAGACAAAATGGAGACTGGAAAAAGATTAAAAGTCTAGATAAAGTAGGGCACCCAAAAAAATGAATATTTTTATACAAAAGAAAGGGTTCAACATGAACAACAATGCCTAGTGAAGGTTACCTTCCAAAGAAGTCATCCACTGAAGTTTAGTACAACCTTGATTTAACTAACTATATGGGATCAACCATAATTCAATGCAGGGAGGGATTCATTGCTAATATGAATGCCTCCAGGAGGCCCGTATTTTTTAACGAAATCCGAGAAATCTCAAGATGAAAATGAACCATAGAATTTGTGTTTAAGTGTGTTCAAAGGCTTTCCCAAAGCCCCAGCTTCTTCTAATACTGCATCCCATCTCCAAAAATCATTAAAAACATGATTGGAGCCATATTAACACTTTGCCCAGCCCGCCGATTGACCCCCAGCACACCCCAAGGTAGTTCGAGCGTTTCCCGTGAGCAAGCACCCACACTAAAATGTTTATACTCTTTTCACTTTTCCCACCCAAATTTTCGTGCTATGGCGTTAATTTTGGTATCAAAATGTTCGCGATAGAATTCTCTACAGAGATATGTACATATAAGGTTAAAAGGCCCAGCACTCCACTCACATCAAACCTGAAAATCAACTGAGTGTTACCCATGAGTCCGCACCCACCCGCACTAACATGGTTATACATACTCTTTTTCAGTGTTTATACCTCAATTTTTGTGCTATGTAATTCATTTTGGTATCAAACTGTTTGCAATAGATTGCTCTAAAGGGATATATGCATATAAGGTCAAATGGCCCAGCATGCCCCCCGCAGCACACCCTAAGCTAGGCCGAGTTTTACCCTTTAGTGCGCACCCACCCGTACTCAAATATTTATACTCTTTCCAATCTTCCAACCTCAATGTTCGGGCTACGTAGTTCATTTTGGTATCAAATTGTTCGCAAGTAACCCTTAAACTGCACATTGCATATATATATATACGCCATGAGTAACATGTCCTACGTTGCGCATGGTGTATATATACGCCATAGGGTGCTAGGCGCGATTCAAATGGTCCGTGGCTACACGGGGTTTACATTAGCTTCCTCAGGGCTCTTGTAAACAGACGTCAAGTTTAAAAAAAATTGTGGGCAATATTCTCCGGTGTGAGAGCCACAGTACTGTTGGAGCAACCAAGCTGGTGCACGCAGCATGAGCGAACAGCAATGCTGTTTAGCTTGTGACCACAGCATCGCCGAAAAATGTCAAATAAATATATAACTGCTATTATTTAGCGATGATAGTATTACAGATGAACCCTGACTGTGATAAAATTGACAAGGATTGTGATAATAGTAGGATTGTTGTGATAATTAGCGCTGTGGGAGGAGTGATGCTGAGGGACGGAGGGAGATAGCATCGTTTGATGAACCCTGACTGTGATAAAATTGACAAGGATTGTGATAATAGTAGGATTGTTGTGATAATTAGTGCTGTGGGAGGAGTGATGCTGAGGGACGGAGGGAGATAGCATCGTTTACTGACTGTGTGGCCACCTGTTATTGTCTGCATTCGCCATAGCAGCTCAGTGGTTCTCAATGATGAACACAAATGTAGATACTTATATATAATATGTGTATTGGTGTAATAACAGCAAAAGGATTATATTGGGAGGAGTCATTGGGTGACGGAGGTGGCGTCGTCTGCATGATTTGTCTGGCGGTGTGGAGGCCACTATGCTCTTTGGGAACCCTACGAGCCTACGAGTATAGTTACGGTGCATACATGTAGATATTTATATATAATGTGTGTATATAGTGTAATTACACTGCAAACAGTATTGTTGGGGGAAAATTTAGTACGTGTGACCTTGAATGAGTGAAGGAGGCAGCCGCCAGCTGACTGTGTGTAGTGACGACTCTTAGTGCTTGAACTAACTAAATCAGCTTAGCTTATATATAACATCTATATATAGTGTAATAACACCACAAATGGTATTGTTGGGGGAGAAATTTTAGTGCATGTGAAATTGAATGAGAGAGGTAGGCAGCCGCCAGCTGACTGTGTGTAGCGACATCTCTTAGTGCCTGAACTAACTATATCAGCTTAGTTGTACAGTTGTGTTGAACAAAACATCTAGATACTTATATATAAACGTCTGTATATAGTGAATAAAATCAAAAGCAGGATGGTGGGAGGAGAAAGTGGACGAGTGAGGCGTTGTTGAGGGAGTGGCAACGAGTGGCTGGCTGGTGTTTGGCGATCACTCCTCGTTGCTTTTTGACTCTCAATACCAACTTAGTGGTTCTTTATGGTGAACAAATATGCAGATACTTATATATAACCTCTGTATAGAGTGTAATAACAGCAAAACTATTTGTTTATTGTTTTATGATAATAATTGAATCATTAATATGCACACCATACTTTTGAGTATAGCGATGATTCACCCCTTTATTATATACAGTAAATATATCACAATACACACTACTGAATAATATTACTGCAAAAAAACTAAGAAAAATAAATCAGATACATTGAAATAATTAGGTAATAATATCTCTGTGGCAACTCCCTCCTGTCAGTTCGGATGACGCTGACCGGCTCTGACAACCGCTCTGTCAATGCCTATTTTTTGCCCGACTTCCTCGGCCCATTGCACCCAAAATGTTACCTACGATTTGTTTATTATTTTTCCCGTGCTCAGGGAACACAAATTAACATTTTTAGAAGATGAAATAATTTGTTAGAATTTTTTTTTTCTTGCACACAGGGGTGTAAATCTCCTCAGGACCCTTTAGCAGCTTGAGGGTTGAATGGCACATTTTAAACTAGTCCCATAATAATTGAACAATAAATGGAATTTCAACAAATATTTAAATTTTGTATGCAGCGTGCGTCCTCTCGCACACAGAGTACAGTATATTCATATAGACGCATTATGCATTATCGGTGAGGCAAAATGTTAACAGTTACATTCAAACCCTAATATTTCTCACACTCTATGGGCTGATTTCTTAGTTTAGTTCATTTATTATGCACCCCATACCCATCTTGTGGGCGGTAGTGGAAAGGGTTACAGAGGCACATAATGGGCTCAGGGACTGAACCCCACAATTCATTTAGCTAAGCAAGTTACAATCTTGATGAGCTAGTGCTGATTTCACTGAGCAATATTTTAATTTCAACCTGTCATACCAAGAGAGTCTATCTGTAAAGAGATTTAACCATATCTAACATATTTCCCATGCCCTTGCCTCAAAACCTCCTTTTCAGAGGAAAACAGACAATGTTGTTGAACAAAAACCGGGAAATCTCAAAATGAAAATGAACCATAGAATTTTGTTCTAAATATGGTCAATGGCTTTCCCAAGGTCCCCCAGCTTTTTCTTCTAATCTTATGTCCATCCATGAACATCATTAAATAAGTAATTGCAGTCCTATTAAGAGTGTTACCATTTAATCCCTCTTGGTTCCTATGCTATAGGCTGATTAAGAGTAAGGGAATAATTTATGATATGATTACCTGGTTGATTACCTGGTTGATGGGGTTCTGGGAGTTCTTCTACTCCCCAAGCCCGGCCCAAGGCCAGGCTTGACTTGTGAGAGTTTGGTCCACTAGGCTGTTGCTTGGAGCGGCCCGCAGGCCCACATACCCACCACAGCCCGGCTGGTCCGGAACTCCTTGGAGGAATAAATCTAGTTTCCTCTTGAAGATGTCCACGGTTGTTCCGGCAATATTTCTTATGCTTGCTGGGAGGACGTTGAACAACCGCGGACCTCTGATGTATATACAGTGTTCTCTGATTGGCAACATTTCCACCCATCTGTGAACCTGTCCCAACATCCTAAGCAAATCAATAAGGCCTTTGTCTCAGCAAACTCTTGTTCATTGAATCAGGTGATTAAATCCAGCCCGGAAAGAGTGCAGTTCCTAGTAATGTAGTTGGCAGTACCTACTACTCTAATGGAGCCAAATATGTGCTTATTCAGGGCTCCAGTCTTCCACAGGAGCCTAACTAACACTATCTGTAACTTTGGACCGGACTCTCGTCCATTATTTTTCCCCTCAGTCCTAACCGAGGACTGGACTTGCATCCACTACAAAATATTTGTATAAAATTAATTTTTTATCCAATCGACCTAGGGATAGCATCAAAATAAGCGCCTTTAGAATGCGCACAATTTGATACCAAAATAAAAGATGTAACATGAAACTTGATGTCTGAACACTTATATGATTATAAATAGGTTTTTGGTCAAAATTTTAAAATATTTGTTAAATTCTATTTATTGTGCTATTATGTTGGGACTAGTTTTAAAATAAGCGCCTTTACGTCACAAACAATTTGATACCAAAATGAAAGATGTAACACAAAAATTTATGTCAGAACACTGGAAAGATATAAATAATTTTGTGATGATGAGCTTCCAGAATTAAAATATTTGTTAAAATTCCAGTTATTGCTCTATTATTATGGGACTAGTTTTGAAATATGCACCTTTTTATTGTGAACAATTTGATACCAAAATGAAAGACGTAACACGAAAATTGATGTTGTCAAACTGAACGAGTATACACATTAGGTTGCAGTGTTCAAATTGGTGCTCATTCACGGGTATCTTTAGGCTTTTCTGCGGGGAGGCACTCCAAACTTTTGTACATTATATTCATACACATCTATAGGGAATTTAATTGCGAACACAATGATACCAAAACGAGTAACGTAGCACGAGAATTAAGGTGAGAAAAATGGTACGAGTATGCACATTTTACTGATTTTGTGCGCTCACAGGTAACTTTTGCCGACTTTAGGTTTTACTGTTGCGAGTCACGCCAGGCTTTTGGACATTATATTTATACACACCTGTAGGGAATTTAATTGCGAACACAATGATACCAAAACGAGCGACATAGCACAAGAATTAAGGTGAGAACGCTGAAACGAGTATACATATTTAGGTGTCATCGGGCACTTGCCCGCACGCTCGCCCGCACGTCGGGTGCATTACCCCTAAGTTGACCGCGCGCCTGCCGGTGAGCGATAGTGTTCTGCAGTCTTACTAATGCATGATGTTAATTTAAAACTTTGCCTGGCCCGATGCGCAAACCACAAGTTGGCCGAGTTTCCCATGAGCACGCATCCGCACTAAAATGTTTATACTCTTTTCAGTTTTTTCACCTCACTTTCGTGCTATGTCGTTCATTTTGGTATCAAATTGTTCACAATAGAATGCTCTAAAGGGATATATGCATGTAAGAGCAAATGGAAGAACAGCATTAATACCATAAGAATAAAATACATCATCAAGTGAAAAAACGGGTTTTCATCATTATTTACACTCATTATTAGTTCCCGACATTATTTGTTACACTATTTCATTCGTTTTTGTCTTGCTTTCTTCACATAAATGTTTGTACCACAATATCTTATGTATAAAAAATTAATAAACATGTCTGTACTTACCACCCAATGATTTCTGTAGAGCATGAGTTGAGCATTAGGTTGAACCACTACACCCACTCCAGGAAAATGTTTTCTGAAGTTTCTCAACTCATGTTGTATAGGTGGAGTGGATGGTGGGAAAGCATTACTGCTTGTCATCCCAGTATGTCCTCTTGCGATGGTACAAGCTGGAGCATGGTGCAGCACACAGTGCCACACCACAGCACTTGCACTTATACCTGCTGTCCTTCCTTTTACCAGACATGACACTTCAAACCTTTCTCAATGCAAACTAGGGAATGATTCAAGTTTCTGTTCAGAGGTTCAGGTTTATCCACAATACGAGGTCTTCTACTAGCAGCACCATAGGGAATAATCTGAACCTCGTCTTCTGAGTCGGATGATGATTCTTCACTTCAAGGTGATGACGGGAAGAGTGGCCGCCTCACACCTGATGGTCCAGGGAGCTGCAACACTGTCGCCAGTACATCTGCTCTCATCGTCATGTTCATCACCTAGATGTATGTTGTTGTCATTTTTGGAGATGCCAGTCTCATAGTCAAAGTTCAACAGTGACCAAATTATTACTTCTTGGAACTGGAGCAATGAGTTTCTTTATATCAGTTGTGCATTACAGAAAAAGGGAAGACGTTTGCGCACATTTTAAAAAAAAAGTCCCATAATGTTCGGGAAATAAAAAAAGCATTTTTTTTTATCTAATATTTTAATTTTTGACACAGAGTGTGTCCTTGCCCAGACTGAGTATATACGTGTACAGACACAATATGCGTTATGACCAGGCAAAATGTTAATGAAATGGGCCTGTAATTGCCAGATTCTTTTGGCTTTGGAATCGGAATGATGTCTGCTTTCTTCCAAGAGGTCAGCAGTTTGCCTTGCTGCCAAGATGCACCGAGTTTGTTGAGTATATATACTCAACAATATACTCTACTGGTATATACAGTGCAATGTTGTTTATATACATTGCACTGTATATACCAGTAGAGGAGGGAACACCCAGGGGTGTGCTTGAAATAAACAATTCTAACAAATTGTTTTCCTTCTAATATTTTTAAGATGCATTCCTTGATCATGGGGGGGGGGTACATGTGTGACTTACCTTGGCCGTGGTGAAGCCTGGCACTCGCGCAATCAAGTCACAATACATGTGTGTTCATTAAGCAATCACCCCGGAGTGGTCACCAGGAGCCAGCCGAGAGTTGCCACAAATATATTTTTTTACATATTTATTCCAATGTCTTGGATACATGGATATGGATACATACATACATACATACATACATACATACATACATATATATATATATATATATATATATATATATATATATATATATATATATATATATATATTTTATTTTACAGTAATGTTATTCAATAGTGTGTTTTTTGAGACATTTATATAATGAAATGTGTGGACCATTGGAATGCTCAAATATATTTGTATTACTAAGATATGCACTATATTATTTGCCTAAACAATAAACGTTTTTGCTGTTATTACACTGTACACACACATTTATATACTGTGTAACTACACACATTTTCATGCATGATTATAAACCACAAAGCAGTTCTGGTGGGTTCAGTAACCTCAAAGCATACATGTTATCACAGTTCAGCCTAGTTCCTCGTGTTTTTCACAAAATTTTAACATTGAATACATAACATTTTCTTAAGATTTCTAACGTTTTACCATGGTTTTTTTTTTCAAGTGCAATGGGCTATCAATAATGTTATTTGTATCTCAGAACATGTAGAAAACAGGTATGCGTGCACACACATTCCTGTCACTCAGATGTGGATTATAGTATTTGCTTAAAACATAAAACATTTTTTTTTATGTTGTTATATTGTACACACTTTATGTGACTACAGTATATACGTTTTCTTGCATGATTACGAACTACAATTTTCTTGCATGAATACGAACTACAATCTTCTTGCATGATTACAAACTACTAAGCAGTTCTAGTGAGCGGTAATCTCAGTCCATACAAGCATGTTTTGAGCGAAATTGTAACTGCACACATTAAATATATAATATTTTCTTAGTACAATGGGGCCTTGACTTACGATGCTAATCCGTTCCCAGAGACAGATCGTAAGTCGAAATATCATAAGTCGAAGCGATTTTTCCCATAAGAAATAAAGGGAATTGAATTAATCCGTTCCCCACCCTCCAAAATATTCACATACAAATACATTTTATACTGAATACAATGTTTTTTTCTAACTACAATACAGTACCAAAGTTTCTTACCTTCATAGAGGGCTCTTGATGGCGTATGGAAGATGGTGATGAGGGGGAAGGAGGAGAGTTGTTACCGTTTGGAAGGGGAGTCCCCTTCCATTATCACATCAGGCAGTGGTGTTTTCTCTGGGGTACTCTCTCTCCTAAATTTGCCTGAATACCACTAGGACCTGGTTGTGGTTCAGTGCTTGTTTGTCTCACTACAAATTTGTCAAGAGACATTTGTTTTTCCCTTCGTTTTAACGTTTGTAATGATGCATCACACACGGGAGACATCTCCCGTTACGCAGGGTGCAGTCGCACCTCCACAGATCTCCAGTATCAGCTGTTGATACTGGTAATGGCTAAAAAGGGCCACTACTTACGGGCTATTCATGCCCATGCCACCTTTTGGGTGGCTTAATCATCATCATCATCATCATCATGCATCACAGTGTCATTGAATAGGTTAAGGCAACGACCTACTGCAGCTTGATTTGGGCGAGTCGTTTCAACAAAGGTTTGCAATTCTTCCCATATTACACACATTTTCTTAATTGTTGAGGAAGAGACATTCTGTACTCTTGTTTCTGCTCTATGGTTATCTTTACATGGGTTTTCATATGTTGAGCCTTACCACTGACTTTCCTGGGACTCATGGCGTGATGTATAATAATTACACTAATGTTCAAAATGCAAAAAATCACCACAAAAGCAGAATTTCTTATAGGCGCGATCGTCACTAAGCGGGCAGCTGTAGTAAACTGAGGCAGGTCGGCCGCGTGACCGGGAACCACGCGCTCGGTCGACCCGAACGTGTACCAACAAATATCGGAAGTCGACGACACCATCTGATGTCGAGTCGCATTTTTCGATGAAATTTACATCGTAACTCGAATTATCATAAGTTGGGGCAATCATAAGTCGAGGTGCCACTGTATTTGAAATGTTTTACAATGTTTTTTCAAGGACTATGATACAATGGGGTGTCAATAATACTGTAACACAAAACATAGAACATCTCAAACGCTCCACTCGATCCCCATCAACGATAGGAAGGCTATGTATGGAAATAAAAATGATCGCACTCAAGCTCCAAGAATCATATAATATCCAAGAGGGGCAATGAGAGCAGAAAGCATAAGTGAAATAGAGTGGAATTCAAAATACTTTTCTCCTATACAAAAACTAGAACAAAATCTTCATCCAGCATTGGGCCCTTGCACAAGGATGATAGAACTTTCACAGATGACAACAAAGAAATGAGTGAAATGCCGAGATTTCAGTATGAATCTGTTTTCAGTGAACCCCTGTACACACTGAAGATCAATGATCTAAATGGATTTTTCATGCATGTGACACCAACATCAAATCATATATCAGATGTCACCCTAATCCAACTAGACTTTGAAGTAGCCATAGACAGCATGCCTATGCACTCTGCACCAGGCACAGATTCTTGGAATTTTATATTCATCGAGAAGTACAAAACACCACTATCACAGGCCCTAAACATCTCTTGGAGGCCCTGCCTAGATATTGGTGTCATCCCTGACATACGTAAATCAGCTGAGATTGTGCCACTTCACAAAGGAGGTAGTCAAGCAGATGCAAAATATTATAGACCAACATCACACATCATAAAAATCTTTGAAAGTGCTAAGAAGTTAAGATTATAAAACACATGGAATCACAGCATCTACATAACTCCGGGCAACACAGTTTCAGAACAGGGCGCTCCTGCCTCGCTCAGTTGCTAAATCACTATGACATGGCCTTAGAGGCCATGGAAGACAAGCAAAATGCAAATGTAATATACACATACTTTGTAAAAGCTTTTGATAAATGTAACCATAATGTTATTGTGCACAAAAAATGCTCAAACAGAATTACTGGCAAAGTAGGATCTTTAACGTCCTAAAGAACAGAACGCAGAATGTAACATTCAACACAGTAAAATAAGAATCATCCATCATGAAAAGCTCGGTCCCAACCAAGGTACCATACTTGCTCTGGTACATTTCTCATCCTCATATCGGTCATAGACAAGGATACAAACTATAGTACTGTATCATCATTTGCAGATGACACTTGGATTTTCACGAGAGTAGACAATATAGAGGACACGGCAAACTTCCAATCTGACGTAAATTGGGTCTGGGCCAAAGATAATAACATGATCTTTAAAGAAAATAAGTTTCAGCTCCTGCACTAGGGAAAAAATATATATATAAATGGAAACCACATATAAAATAGAGTAAAATCATACTACTGAATGAAAAGCTAATGTAAAGGATTTAGGAGTAATCATGTCGGAAGACCTTATCTTTTAAAGAACACAATAAAGTAGTTGTCATAACTGAAAAAAATGACAGGTTGGATAACAAGGACCTTCCAAACAAATAATGCCATACCAGTGATGATACTTTTCAAAACACTAGTACTCTCTAGGGTGGAATATTGTAGCACACTAAAAGCCCCATTCACAGCCAGAGAAATTGCTGATCTAGAGTGTGCAAAGATCCTTTACCATTAGAATCCACTCTATAAGTCATCTAAATTATTGAGACCGATTAAAAGTTCTAAATCTGTATTCACAAGAGTACAATCAAGAGAGATACATCATAAACTACACGTGGAAATTTTTTTGAGGGACTAGTTCCAAATCTGAAAATGGAAATTACATCACATGAAACCAGTAGGCATTGCAGGATGCACAAAATAGCCCATTGAAAAGCAGAAGAACAATAAGTACGCTGAGAAAGAACTCTATCAACATCAAAGGTACAAGACTTTTGAACACACTACGCTACACATAAGAGGCATAACTGATCGGCCTCTCACAATGTTCAAGAGAAAACTCGACAAACACCTCCTAAGAATACCTGGTCAACTAGGCTATGATTATATCTCAGGCTGCGAGCAGCCGCGTCCAATAACCTGGTTGACCAGATCAGAGACCAGGCCATGGATCCTTTGATACCTGGAACTTCCACAAGGTAGAGATACCAAACATTACCCCCAAATCATTATTTATTTTACATGCCTTCATTTTTTGTAATGACTCCTGTATTACAGTAGCACCTCTGTCCAGGACTTCAGCTGAAGTGTGCAATTAAGAACAATTTTAGTGGCTAAGTGAGTTATTGCATTATTTACACATACAAAAGTTCTTACATTCTTGTAAAGCCATTAACACACAGTATTTTAGTTAGGTGCTTAATCTTAATTTTCCCCTAGAATACGACCCGCCAAATTATTTAACAATAGGTACCCATTCACTGCTGAATGGACAGAGGCGTACAGTTAAGGACTGGCACCTCGTCAATTCGAATATCAGGATACAATCCGGATAAACAGGATACGAACCCAGGCCAAATTGCTCAAGAAGAGCTTGGGCATGTGTCTTACCACTACACCATGGGGACTAGTAATGCAATTATCTTAGACTACAGATTAATATAACAGCAACCACCTTATTTTACTATACAAAAAGCAGCTTCTGCAATAAAATGAGATTGTCTGACTATCGCTGTTTCTCTGTTTTCTATTTATCCATTTTTATCTGTGTAGACCAGAGATCAATTTATTACACCACTACTGCTTTCTCCCTAGCCTTCATAATAAAAAATTCATGTCCAAACTCTCATCTTAGTGTTAACATAACACTCATGACAACTGAATAGGCATTCACAATCTCAGACTACCCTATAACAGGATCATACACAAGGTCGGTTCTATGTTCGAGACGGTTAAATGAGGCAATGCTAGCAGAAACAGCTGACCCAAGTCTCAACTATTCTGTTTTAATTGTATCTGCAGACACAGCAAAACATAACCGTGACTGCAAATGAAGTCTCCCATCATAAGGCCACTAACTGTGTAATTTATGGGACTTTAGCCTTGGTTGTCTCACATTCTGGCTACTTTAGACTTGGTTGTCTCACATCTGGCCATTTAGTGGGGGTTCCTAGACGATTCATATCTCCTCCTTTGCTGACCTCGGCAAAGGAGTAATCATATAAACTGTACACAATTTACTAAAGTTTGATTATTTTTCTAGTAAAGTACTAAATAACTAACAAGTTCATTGCAAGTCTCTGGAAATGCTAGCTACATATGTTATGGCTCTAAAAATAGAGACAACCTAATTGCTCAAATTTAATAAACAAGTGACAGTGAGCCTAGTGTATATAAAAAAAGAGATATCAAGATTTCCAATGTTATGTACTCTTATTAAATGTGCAGGTAAAATCAAATTTAAATAATAGAGTGCTTGTCCTTACCTGATATTCCAGAGCTTCCCTGAAAGTATTGAGATCTGGATCTGGAGTGTGAGCATGAGAGTGCATGTGCGTGTGATGAGGACTTGGTAGACGAGGACTCATGCGCTCCAGGGAAATACGAGTACGAGGAGATCCTCTGTACAAAAGAAAACAACAAAATTTGAGGCACTTGTTTACCCCACAAGAGATATTAAAAGTTTATAATAATTTTATTATATGGGCTAAGCATCAATATAAAGTCAAGAGTGCTACATAAACATGAGAATAATACTGTAGAGGTGAATATAAAACCTATAATTCATCATCATTACCCTACTTCTCAATCTCATACATGGAGGCATTCATTTGCTTGAAGGAAAAAAAATTAATACAGTAATAATGAATGAAGATTATACAGATACTGTATAAACAAATAAAACAGCCCTTCTCCATTTATTACATCAATTTCAAGTAAGTTTATTCAGATAATAAAATACATCTCAAAGGATAGAGTAGCTTAGGCTATCTCTACCCTTGATTTTTTTCCCCATTCACACTGAATTAACCTGTATAGCATCAGGGCTAAATGTGCACGACCAC
>WNGS01157887.1:62412-91921 GCA_020271785.1 Procambarus virginalis
ACTCGAGCAGTCATCCACAACAAGTCACCAGTTGATTGACAGTTGAGAGGCGGGACCAAAGAGCCAAGCTCAACCCCGCAAGCACAACTAAGTACAACAGCACCCCATTGCTTTACAAGACAGGGTACAGTGTTCAGGAACAGCCATTTACAGTGGCTCAATTATAGTATAACAATGAAATATTTGGAGGAATATTGCTATCAGAACAATTATTCAAGTACAGTGGTACCTCAGTTTAAGAGTTATATCGTTCCTGGAGACAGCTCTTATTCCGAAAAACTCGTATTCTGAAGCTAATTTCCCCATAAGAAATAATGGGAAATGAATTAATCCGTTCCTGACTACCCCAAAACCCCATATCAAATTAAATTTTTATACCTAATTCATCTAAATAACCTACAAAACTATGTTCAAGTTATTACTTACCTTGCTCTTGAATGCTGTAGGCGTATGGAAGATGGTGAGGAGGGGGGAGGAGGAGAGGAGTTACTGTTTGGAAGGGGAGTCCCTTTCATTATCACATCAGGCAGTGAGGACTTCACTGGTATGCACACACTGGCACATTTTGCCTGCATACCACTAGGACTTGCTTGTCTTACTAAGAATTTCTCTAAAGACACTTGTTTTTCCCTACATTTTAATTCAGGCCGATTTACTCACCCTGTTCGACGAACAATGTTCGCCGAAGCGGGGGATGTTCGGATTTGCTTACGACGTCGAGACAGAGTTCACAGACTGGTGGAAAAGTTTCACATTCTATCACAGATTACAATTATTAATTCCTTCATATGACAAGTTCGATCACACAAGTGGACCACACAAGTGGACCGCACATGTGGTCCACAAGTGGTCCACAATCTTACGATGTTGGGACAGAGTTCACAGTGGTAGAAAACTTTACCATCCCATCACAGATTACAATTAATAATTCCTTCATATGACAAGTTAGATCACACAAATGGATCACACAAATGGACCACACAAGTGGACCACACAACAAGTGAATCATATGAACCAAACACCAGCCAGAATGGTCCACAAGAAGTGACGCATATTAACCAAACACCAGCCAGAGTGGTCCACAGAAGTGAACGACTGAGTTTCAATGATTTTCGTTCACCGATTTGTGGCACACGTATCATTGTAAATTAATTTAAAGGCTGAAGCGTGAATAGCTAGCTAATATGTTGAAATCTTCTTATACATTTTCTGTGATGAAACAAGACGAGTGAGGGTAGACAGATAAGGGAATACTGTACAGTAAACTTCACTTTACAGTGAGGTTTCACTCACTTTCGTCTGTGTTGTCATAGTTCAGTGACCCATGACTTTGAACGTTTCACATTAATAAATCATTTCTAAAACTGGTGTTTTAATAACTCTTTATTATCCTAATTAAACTAAACTAAATAAGACCAAAATATGCTGTAATAAGGTAGATATCTCCTATTTGAGAATTGTTCACATTATTGGCAGCACAACTCCAGCACGAGTAGACGGTCTAATCCCTGTCCATACACCATGCTTGTTGTGTTGTGTTCGATTTCGTCGCCACAGTTCAGCGATCTACGGCTTCGAAATAATAAAATTAATAAATTAGTTCCAAAGTATTTTTTATAGCTCTTATTACCGTAATAATGTTGCTAAACTAAATATGTAACCCAAAAATATATAATTTGATGTAAATTGAATATTTGAGAGAAATTGAGAGAACATATGCTACTGGAAATCGAACACAACACCAGGCGGTGTTTTGTTCGATTTCGTCGCCACAGTTCAGTGACCTATGGCTTCGAAATAATGAAATAAATAAATCAGTTTCAAAATAAGTATTTTTTATAGCTCTTATTATCGTAATAATGTTGCTAAACTAAATACATAACACAAAAATATAATTTGATGTAAATTGAATATTTAAGAGAAATTTATGTTACTGGATCAGGCTTAAACACCAGCCAACTGAAGGGTGTGCGTATAGACTTAGTCTGCGTTCGTACAGTATGCACCCAGTGCCCTTAGCTTTGTCTGCGATTGACGTACAGTATTTATCGCCGGTGGAAGAATAATTGTGGAATTGACCATTTTTTTACTACAGCTCTTTGGTTATAAAACAAATGTCTCAGGGGCTTACTAATAGTGCCTTATTAATGCCAAAAACGAAGCAATATTTTGCAACAACTAGTAGCAGAAAATCAACCAGCACGAGAACAGCCGTACCCAACACGAGATGAGCCGTACCCAGCACGAGAACAGCCGTACCCAGCACGATAACAGCTGTACCAAGCACGAGAACAGCCGTACCCAGCAAGAGAACAGCCGTACCCAGCACGAGAACAGCCATACCCAGCACGAGCACAGTTGTACCCAGCACTGGTACAACAGCCGTACCCAGCACAAGCACAGTTGTACCCAGCACTGGTACAACAGCAGCCAGCACCAGCTCAGAAGCGGCTGAACTCACAGCAGCAGCGAGCACCAGCAAAGCTGATGCAAACATCTAAAACATCGTGTGCAACATGAACAGTTAGAACAAGTGTTAAATTTAAGTGTGTACTCAGTGTTAAAATTAAAGTTGCAGTAATTTTTGTGTACAATAGTTTTCATAAACTGTATTGTAGTACTCAACATACAGCAGAACTACTTTTAATCAACACAGTGCTAACGGCATAATGCACTGCAGTACGTATTTACTGTAGAGCATTCACAACTTCACAAAACTTCAAGATGGATATACAATAACTTCAAAAATAAGGTAAATTTATGAATTACAGTATTTCTTAGTAGAGAAGTAATATATAGGTAGAGTATGTAATATGATAATGCATTTTTATTGTGTACAAGAAAAAAAAAAAGACTGACACAAACGCCTCCTGAAGGTCACCTCTTGCAACGAATCCAACGCTCCAACGAACTGGGGTTGGTCCCATATAGTATGTTGAATCGAGGTTGTACTGTACATTGAAATAATTAGGTAATAATATCTCTGTGGCAACTCCCTCCTGTCAGCTCGGATGACGCTGACCGGCTCTGACAACCGCTCTGTCAATGCCCATTTTTTGCCCGACTTCCTCGGCCCATTGCACCCAAAATGTTACCTACGATTTGTTTATTATTTTTCCCGTGCTCAGGGAACACAAATTAACATTTTTAGAAGATGAAATAATTTGTTAGAATTTTTTTTTTCTTGCACACAGGGGTGCAAATCTCCTCAGGACCCCTTAGCAGCTTGAGGGTTAAATGGCACATTTTAAACTAGTCCCATAATAATTGAACAATAAATGGAATTTCAACAAATATTTAAATTTTGTATGCAGCGTGCGTCCTCTCGCACACAGAGTACAGTATATTCATATAGACGCATTATGCATTATCGGTGAGGCAAAATGTTAAGTTACATTCAAACCCTAATATTTCTCACACTCTATGGGCTGATTTCACTGAGCAATATTTTAATTTCAACCTGTCATACCAAGAGAGTCTATCTGTAAAGAGATTTAACCATATCTAACATATTTCCCATGCCCTTGCCTCAAAACCTCCTTTTCAGAGGAAAACAGACAATGTTGTTGAACAAAAACCGGGAAATCTCAAAATAAAAATGAACCATAGAATTTTGTTCTAAATATGGTCAATGGCTTTCCCAAGGTCCCCCAGCTTTTTCTTCTAATCTTATGTCCATCCATGAACATCATTAAATAAGTAATTGCAGTCCTATTAAGAGTGTTACCATTTAATCCCTCTTGGTTCCTATGCTATAGGCTGATTAAGACTAAGGGAATAATTTATGATATGATTGGCAACATTTCCACCCATCTGTGAACCTGTCCCAACATCCTAAGCAAATCAATAAGGCCTTTGTCTCAGCAAACTCTTGTTCATTGAATCAGGTGATTAAATCCAGCCCGGAAAGAGTGCAGTTCCTAGTAATGTAGTTGGCAGTACCTACTACTCTAATGGAGCCAAATATGTGCTTATTCAGGGCTCCAGTCTTCCACAGGAGCCTAACTAACACTATCTGTAACTTTGGACCGGACTCTCGTCCATTATTTTTCCCCTCAGTCCTAACCGAGGACTGGACTTGCATTCACTACAAAAATATTTGTATAAAATTAATTTTTTATCCAATCGACCTAGGGATAGCATCAAAATAAGCGCCTTTAGAATGCACACAATTTGATACCAAAATAAAAGATGTAACATGAAACTTGATGTCTGAACACTTATATGATTATAAATAGGTTTTTGGTCAAAATTTTAAAATATTTGTTAAAATTCTATTTATTGTGCTATTATGTTGGGACTAGTTTTAAAATAAGCGCCTTTATGTCACAAACAATTTGATACCAAAATGAAAGATGTAACACAAAAATTTATGTCAGAACACTGGAAAGATATAAATAATTTTGTGATGATGAGCTTCCAGAATTAAAATATTTGTTAAAATTCCAGTTATTGCTCTATTATTATGGGACTAGTTTTGAAATACGCGCCTTTTTATTGCGAACAATTTGATACCAAAATGAAAGACGTAACACGAAAATTGATGTTGTCAAACTGAACGAGTATACACATTAGGTTGCAGTGTACAAATTGGTGCTCATTCACGGGTAACTTTAGGCTTTTCTGCGGGGAGGCACTCCAAACTTTTGTACATTATATTCATACACATCTATAGGGAATTTAATTGCGAACACAATGATACCAAAACGAGTAACGTAGCACGAGAATTAAGGTGAGAAAAATGGTACGAGTATGCACATTTTACTGATTTTGTGCGCTCACAGGTAACTTTTGCCGACTTTAGGTTTTACTGTTGGGAGTCACGCCAGGCTTTTGGACATTATATTTATACACACCTGTAGGGAATTTAATTGCGAACATAATGATACCAAAACGAGCGACATAGCACAAGAATTAAGGTGAGAAAGCTGAAACGAGTATACATATTTAGGTGTCATCGGGCACTTGCCCGCACGCTCGCCCGCACGTCGGGTGCATTACCCCTAAGTTGACCGCGCGCCTGCCCGGTGAGCGATAGTGTTCTGCAGTCTTACTAATGCATGATATTAATTTAAAACTTTGCCTGGCCCGATGCGCAAACCACAAGGTTGGCCGAGAGTTTCCCATGAGCACGCATCCGCACTAAAATGTTTATACTCTTTTCAGTTTTCTCACCTCACTTTTCGTGCTATGTCATTCATTTTGGTATCAAATTGTTCACAATAGAATGCTCTAAAGGGATATATGCATGTAAGAGCAAATGGAAGAACAGCATTAATACCATAAGAATAAAATACATCATCAAGTGAAAAAATGGTTTTTCATCATTANAGGGGTACAAGAGTATACAGTTTGTTACCTGTAACACAAGACCAAAGACCCTGCCAACAATCTCGGATTGATGAATGACTGGGTAGAACCTGAATGAGGAATGCCTTGTTGGGAAATAAGCCAAGTGCTCGTAGCCTCCTCCTTAGGGGCAGCATCCACACACACTAATTTAAGGTAATACAAATATGGTAATAAATATTTGTATTAAGGTAATAATAGATTATTACCAGTAAATCTCAACTGTGTTAAATTTACTAGAAATAAAAAACAGCCAAATATTGGATTTTGGCTACCACAAGATGTATAGGATTAAATGACTCGAGCTATAAGAGCAGTTTGTGAGAATCGACCACAATGACAAAGGAGTGGCCGACGATGGAAAAGCAGTTGATGAAAGTGTATACAAAATCGCATATATTCCCGTGAAGATGCTAGCTGGGTGTGGGCAGCACATATAGGTTTGCTCTGGAAGGACTTGAAGAAGTCCAAACACTCCAACAAAATTAAACTCATGTGTGAATAGGCAACAGAATGAGAACAAAGAAAAATGTTCAAGAAAAGCATTTCATAGCAATAGTGGTCCACGTGGTCTTGGCCATGTGGTTACTTGAGATGATTTCGGGGCTTAGTGTCCCCGCGGCCCAGTCCTCGCCAGGCCTCCACCCCCAGGAAGCAGCCTGTGACAGCTGACTAACTCCCAGGTACCTATTTACTGCTAGGTAACACGGGGCATCAGGTTGAAAGAAACTCTGCCCATTGTTTCTCGCCGGCGCCCGGGATCGAAACCCGGTCACAGGATCACACGTCCAGTGTTCTGTCCGCTCAGCCACCGACTCCGATGTGGATCAGTCTTGCAAAACTTTGCAAATAGGACCTTACAATGGCAAAGAGTGAATGACACAAGTTGAGACTTGCAAACCAAACCAAAAGGGAGGCATGAAGTGAGACATCCTATAGAAAAAGGAATGGGGTTGAAAGGGAACAGGGCCTACCGGAGAGCCAACAGCCAAAGCTTGGCAAAAGCAAGAATGAGATGTTGCAAAGATGTGAGGTAGGTTGCACTTACAACAAAGGATGTTGTAAGTGTGAGGTAGCGAAGGCAGTAACAGTCCTGACCGATCCTGTAGCAACAAGATGCCAGTTTCAAACGTATAAACTCTGGTAGGGGACAATCAAAAGGCACCAAAGCAGAGGCCACACAGCATGATGCAGAGCATCAAGACGACGAAGTGTCGGAGGAGTTGGCAGGGTAGCCATAATCCAGTTTAGACAGTACAACAGAAGAGTTCAGATAGATGAATGTGTGTATCAGCTCCCCAGAAATAAATGATAAGACTCAAATTATAAGAACATAAAATAAAGTCTGCAGAAGGTTATTGGCTCATAGAGTGCGGCTCCTATTATATCCCACTCTCAATCATATCTACTGTATGTCCACCTATGCTAGCTGAAACAATCAAGAGACCCCACTTCCATTATGTTATGCGGCATTGGTTCCACAAATAAACAACCCTATTACTGAATCAGTATTACCCAAGTCTTCCTAAATCTAAACTTATCCAATTTAGGCCCATTGTTTCGTGTTCTGCTTTCTGTTGATACTTTTAATACCCTATTAATATCCCCTTTGTTATATGTACATTCATCCACATGTACACCTCTAACATGTCACCCCTAACTCTTCACCTGTCCAGCGAATGCAATTTAAGCTTTGTCAATCTTTCTTCATACGACATGTTTCTAATATGGGGATTTAACTTTGGCACCCTACACTGGATGCGTTCTAGTGAATTTATGTCCATTCTATAGTACTGCGATTAAAACCGAATTGCATAACCTAAATAGGGCTTAACCAGAGCAAGATATAACTGAAGAGCAACACCAGGTGTCTTATTACTAATGCTTCGATAAATAAATCCCAGTGTTCTATTTGCCTTATTACCAACATCTATGCATTGATTTATTATATTTTAAATTCTTACTAAATATAACTCCCAGATCCCTTTCACAGTATCAACACCATCTCTTATCTTGTAACTATCATCATTACCTAGCCTCAAAACTTTATATTTGTCAGCATTAAACTGCATCTGCCAATCTTTTAACCATTTCAAAACCCTATTTAGATCATCTTGAAGTGATAGCGAGTCTTTTTCCGTGTATATTTCCCTCCCGATTTTTGTATCATTGGCAAATTTGCAAATAATGCTGCTCAAACACAGAGGTCCCAGGACAGAGCCTTAAGGCACTCCACTTACAACATTTTCCCACTCTGACTTAACCCCATTTATACAAACTCTTTGTTTCCTTCAGTATGGCCATGCCGTAATCCAACTTAATATAGCACCCCCAATAATGTGAGTCTCTATCTTTTTAATCAGTCTTTCCTGTGGCACTCTATCAAAAGCTTTGCTAAAGTCAAGGTACACAACATCACAAACCTTACACTATCAACTGCCTCAACTATGCTGGAATAAAATGATAGCAAGTTTGTTAAACATGAACGGCCATTTGTAAATCCATGTTGTGAATCATTTATTAATTTATGTTTTTCAAGATGACAAATGGTACTTGCAATTATAGATTCAAATAACTTTCCCACAACAGACGTTAAGCTAATTGGCCAATAGTTTGACGCAAGTGATCTACTTCCTTTCTTGAAAATTGGTACCACATTAGCAACCTTCCATGACTCTGGCGCTCTGCCTGACTAATGATTTATTAGAGTATTGTAAGGGTCTTAGAGCATTCGACTTGGAGGTAAAAGATATGGGGTGACCAAGACAAACTAGTGTCAAAGATCAACCCCAAAACTTTAGCAGAATCTTTATATAGAAATAGACTACCATATATCAACAAAGGGGGGTGGGGACAAAGAATGTCCTACTCCCAAGTAATAGTCATAGCAAAAGTCTTCGATATAGAGAAATTGAAACCATGATTGGTAGGCCAGAATGACTTGGCATCAATTGCAAGTTGGAGCTGGCATTGTCGAAAAGGGGAGTCGTCCTCACTACAGCAGAGTGAGATCAACAACATAAAGGGCCGAGAAAATGCCAGAGGGAAGGGAGACCATAAGACCATTAAGGGCAATGAAGAAAATCAGTAGTCCTCAGAATACTACCCCAGGAAACACCTTCGAATTGGTGGAAAGAGGCAGGTGGCACCAAGTCTCACTTTAAAGGAACAACGAGAGATTGCCATGAAGACCAAAATAATGAAGTCGAGACAAAATATTGTACCTCTAGGTGGTGTCATAAGCCGTTTCCAAGTTCAAAAGAGCAGCAACTATGGAGGTCTATGCAGCAAAAGCAGAACAAATATAGACCTCTGGTCTACTAAAACATCAGTCATGCTGCAATACTTGTAAAAGCCAAGCTGAGAGGGGTAGAGGTAGCAATAGTGCTCTAAGAACCATATAAGATGGACAATGACCATGCATGCACAATGCTTGCAAACAACTCGTCAGGGCAATGGGACAATAATCTTTAAGGACGGTCTCTTCGAGTACCAGGTTTTCAAATAGGAACCACCACCACCTCAAGACAGTCGGAATTGATGTTGTCTCCCAAATATGATTATAAATGTTCAGTAAATACTGAAAGGCACCCTGAAGGAGATGGCAAAGCATCTCATAATGAATGCCAAATGAACCTTTCACTGTAGAACCACAAAGGGGCTGGGCAGACCAGAGTTTCATTAGAAGAGATCTTTATAGGGAAGATGGAGGCAAATACAAAAGATCAAGGGACACGACTCAAGGAGAGGCCACGACAGAACCATGGAGACGAATGACAGGCAATATGTCTGAAATCAATTTACCAGCAATCTTACAGATTTTTTTCCAGATCTGATGGAGAGGGATATCAACCGTAATGATGGAGACATAAGCTCTCCAACTCTCGCATTTAGCTGTATGGATGGACCCGTAACAAAACACTTGCTTTCTGAAAGAAAATAAAAGATTCAATAGTCTGTCGGTGTCTTTTTCAAAGCTGCACACATACAGCATACAGCATGAGCGCAGTCCGAATTCCACCAGAGAATGCACTTCCTGGCGCCAATGGGGCACAGCGAGGAATGAAGAGGGCACCATCCAATAAGGTATCATGAAAAAATAGGAGGATTCGTGAGAGAGAAGTAGATTGGAAAGAGGAGCATAAATGGTGAAAAAGATTCCAGACTGCCTTTATCAGACCATTACTGAGGGAACAAGAGAGGAGGGTGGAAAACAAATGAGGGTTATGAGGATGGGGAAATGGTCACTGTTTTGAAGGTCATTGAGGGCCTTCCATGACAGGGCTATATAAATGGTGGACAGAGGGAAAAATCAATTCAGGAAAAGGCTTGAGTGCATGATACAACATGAGTTCAGAACTCAGAAGACACAATGAAGAGAAGAGGACCGAAAGGTTTCAGAAGATGGCCTCAGGTAGTCATCAAAACATAACCCCAGAGGGCATGCCAACTGTTAAAAATCACCCAAAAGGAGCACAGGCTCTGGTAATGAGTCTATGAGGTGACTAAAATTGGGAAGAGAAAGAAGAATGTGCGGGGAAAGAAACGAAATGATAGAGTACCTTTACCTAAAAAGATACGAGTGACAGAGGAATGAACTTTTGACTGAAAAAAAGAGAGACAAAGGGATCATCATTTCAGATCAAGACAGCAGTAGAATTAGGAGTTCTAGCTGGAGGAGAAGAGAGGAGAGGAAGGAAATTATCAAATCCACAAGGGCTGTGACGAGGATTCGAACCTGCGTCCGAGAGCATCCCACACGCTGCCTTAATTGACTGAGCTACGACATGGTCCCTTGTGGATTTGTTCATTTGATGCATCACGCAATTGTAATTTCTGCGTGTAAGGAAATGATCAGAATGAGTGCCAAGCATTAGATCCTGGAGAATAGACACAAAACGGTGAAAATTAATATCTATCAGAAGTTGAGGAAATTTCACAATGAAATTGTGAATATTCCATTGAAGAACAGAAATATAAAGAACAAAGGTCAAGAAAAATCAAAATCAAGGAGAAAACAGAGGCAAAGGACAGAGGAGACTAGGGAGAATCAGTAGAAGGTACAGTAAAGTTAAGTGAGGAGTGGTTTGTAGAGGTAAATCCAGCAAAGATGGTGGAGTTGGAAGGGCAGTAGGAAGGAACAGAGGCAAACTGATGGGGTAAGGTGACAAGAGCGAGGTAGTGCCGGAGAAGGACGGTCAAGGGAGGTGGGCGAATAATCAAAGAAACGGCAGTGAACACTTCATCTGCAAGTGGTACGAAAGGGTTGATGACAATGACTGTGAGGGGGTATTAGTGATGGCGTCAATCTGGAAGATAGAAAAGCCTTGGGCCTTATGACATATTAAACATCCTCTTGGCAGTCTTTGAGGTCCCTTTCTCCAGTCGCAACATGGTGTAGAAGAACAACAGTGCCAATGCTGGAATTCAACAGGGTATTTATAGACACCTAAACTGAGGTCTCACTAGTGCTGGCGGCAATTTCTCAAGAATTGGCCACAATTACGTGTGTCCCAGTCCGAGTGGGGTTAAATATAACCTGGAGATCTACAGTCAACTAAGAGCTTATGGATATGCACATCATCAGGCAGCAGGGTACATTCACTAGGCCAAAGATAGGTTTGGTCATGTAGTGGTTATCTTGAGGTTATCTTGAGATGATTTAGGGGCTTTAGTGTCCCCGTGGCACGGTCCTCGACCAGGCCTCCACCCCCGGAAGCAGCCCGTGACAGCTGACTAACACCCAGGTTTTACTTTACTGCTAGGTAACAGGGGCATAGGGTGAAATAAACTCTGCCCATTGTTCTCGCCGGCGCCCGGATCAAACCCGGGAGCACAGGATCACAAGTCCAGCGTGCTGTCCACTCGGCCGACCGGCTCCTGGGGTGGGGGCAAGTGGGGGTCAAACAAATCCTGGAACATAAGTGGTAGCGGGAAACAAACGCCTGCAAGTGCAGTGAGGGAGCCGTGAACCCCCATGAAGGAAGGGATAAACAACGCAGTTGTCACAACGGAAGATGAAGCCACATCTGGGGATGAGGTAGTCACCACTGGGGCTTTGGGCTCAATCCAGTCATAGAAGTGAAAGGGAATGGAGAAAGTCAGTAAGGGCGGTCAAAAGACGGAGCCTGGTCTAGGCTCGATGTAGCCCATCCTTCCGTCATTATCCAACTCGCAGGGAGGGGTATAAAATAGCCTGGTCATCCACCCCCACTAGTCTGAGGAGGAATTAGATAAGTTAACAAAGTAACTTTGCTGTCCAGCTCCCCCCACCCACCACGGGGTCACAATTGCTAGGTAGACTCAACTCCCAGATGAAGGAACATATGGGCATTCATGGGGCACCGTACACAACCAACATACTTGCCTGTGCACCACCACAGCAAGCAAGAGAGTGGAGCAGGAGGTACCTCCCTCCTACCTGCGGGCAGTACACAAGCGCCTCCTCACTGTGTCAAGGCACCATCCATTGCTAAGAGAAGCCATTTAAGGGCATTTTCTCATGTAAAGAAAAGCCTATAACTTCTGTCTAGATTATACTGAAGTTTCCTTCCACAATCATGCTCAAATTATCCATGTATTTATTATAAACAAAGCAATTTATAAAAAAGGAGGCATTACTTGTTTACATGCCAGTATTAATATTTATGCTGATACAATTCATGTAAGCAATGTTGATTCACCCCAATTACTGACTTTACTCACATTTGCCCCAGTGGCCTATTTTACTTAATAACTATCAAATATACTTTAGATTACAATTCATGTGAAATACAAATATAAGAAAAACCAAACAATGATTATGTAAATGTAGTGTAAAATACCAAGGAAATACAATTAAGACAAATTACATTTAACCTAAATATTCATATCTGGAATGTAATTAAATACACTACTATACCCAGCCAAACTTAAATATACGGAATTTAAAGAGTTGTGCACACGCGGTTCATGTACTACTGCACATGGATAATGCATTAAGTAACTGGGATATATTATATGTCATGTGTCATATTGTATTATTACAATCATGTGCATGATTGTAATAATACAATATTGTACTAAGCATAAGTGTGATGAAGATTACTATAATCAAGCTTATATATAGGAAGATAAATAGTAGGACAAGATGCATATCAGTCAAAAAAAAAATGCAGTAAAATGAATGGATTAGAAATGAGTTAATTATCAAGGTAAACCGCTGTATCATTATGACTACATCATAGCACTTCATTGTTCAATTTGATCTAAAGATATGAAAGTATCCAAAGTGGCAACGAGACCACAAAATGACCCAACGTTAACCACACGAACGTTGTAGTCACGGAGCTGCGTAAAAGTGACAACTGTTGTAATGGAATGATGCAGTTTGACAAGTGATGGTAACAATATATCAAGGTAAACAAAAATTTTTTTTAGAGTTTATGTAACACTTGGAAATTATGCTGTAAGTTATATGTATTATGATGCAAACAAATTGTTGAAGTCTTAAAGCAATGCATCATAAAAACTAAATATGAACCATCTGGTGTGCTAAATTTTAATTTGTATCTATGTTGTTTGATACTTCAAAACCACAAAACTATGAGAAAACTCTCTACATCTACTCCAACAACATACTGAATATGAAATGTATATACGTTATACAAAATAGAACATTTGACTTTTCATGACTGCATGTCATTTACGAAGGTTTGAAGACAATTGCCATCTTAAAATTTGATTTGTTACTTTTGCTCCTTTTAGTATTCAGGCAGAGGTACGATCCATTAATTGTAGAAAAGTGCATTTTGATTAATAAGTGATGTGACTGGCACTCCTACACCAAACATCGAAATAAATAAGAGAAATTCCCTTACAAATGGTTGAATGACAACCCAACCACCTACATATTTTGGTTAATATCTAGGTAAATTTTGCATCTATGGACAAGATTCTGGTATCAGTTTCTAGATGAATATATCTCTTTTTTTTTTAAATATTGCAGATACCATTGGTATTTCTGCAAATCTAATAGAAATTAGAAGGCAGGGAGGCTAGTGATACTGTTGGTGCATATCATTCATCAACACAAAAATGATGAGCAACAACAAACTTGATGATGGCTAAGAAATGGAACTGTAATAGGAATGTAGGAAATAAAATACATAAATATTTGTAAAAGGTAATAATTAAGAATCCCTTAAAATCTGCACAACTGATAGAACATGCATAATAGTCTTGAATGGAATTCTGAAAAACAGGCAGTCATTACTTGGAGCAACGACAGAACTAGTTTGAATTATTGTAGAGGGATGGTTTGAATTAATGTAAGGAGAGCCGGTGGCTGAGCGGACAGAACACTGGACGCGTGATTTTGTGGTCCCGGGTTTGATCCCAGGCACCGGCGAGAAATAATGGGCAGTTTCTTTCACCTTGATGCCCTTGTTACCTAGCAGTAAATAGGTACATGGGAGTTAGTCAGCTGTCACAGGCTGCTTCCTGGGGGTGGAGACCTGGTCGAGGACGGGCCGCGGGGACACTAAAGCCCCGAAATCATCTCAAGATAACCTCAAGATAAGAAGATGTGGCACTAAGCTATCACCTTGCTCAGGAGATGCAACAGTCATTCATAAGTATAATACCTAAAGTCAGTATAACTCAATACCACTTACTAATCATGTGTTTACCAGTAGCTATATTACTTGCCAACTTACCTAAGTCAATAGTAAGAAAATAAATATATTGTAATGAAATCAAGTACTCTATATCTGTACATATACCAGTGAGCAGACTATTTCCCAGAAGAACCAAGATGGTCAAATTAGACTAGTAGTTTTAATACACATTTTCCATTCACAGAGATGAAAGGCATAACAAATCAACAGCTTTTTGTATTTTACTACAGAATACCTGAAGACGTGTTTATGGGAGAAGAGGAAACGTTCGAATGTCACCGACCTTAAAGAATTGGTTTTGGGAAATTATGTTATTTAGCATAATCAAAAGGTACTGCATGGCATTTAATTTTTATACAAAAAAATTTCCATTCACCCCCATAGCATTGGGCTAAATCATATTCATACACAGTACATATTTTGCTTTCAAATCATGACAAAGCAATCACTTTTTTGTTTGTTTTTTTGATAATATAGCACAGGTAAATGAGCAATATTACAAAGATGGTTGGAAAGAGTGTGTTTAATAGGTCAGATCAGGGATATGAAAAGCATGTACAGGTTAAGCAAAACTTCTGTATGGGACTAGTTTTGCATACAAAGTGCATCACTGAAAAATCCTTAATAACTACTTGTTTACAGCTTTCATACATGCATCTAGAGAAAAATTATCATGTTGCTTCGATCCACTTACCCTTAGAATTTAATGTCATTTAAAATTGTTCAATGTCCAGTTGCACATCAGAGCTTAGCCTTTTTTTTCTTATGTTGATTATACTTATAATCATCCAGTGATACCAATTATGCATTACATATAGTAGTTATGTATTTATCAGTTAAATGATTATCTACTATTAGTAATGGTAATGTCTTCTAAAAGACATAACACAGGATAAAAACTCACACTTGTATATTTGTGAAATCGACGTGAGGAATTTACATCAAGTTTTTCGCTCTCTCCTGAGTGCTCTATCAAGGTCTGAGTGTACCATTAGGACAAGACTTACATCTCAACATCTAATGAGGCTTCTATCCTGGGTCCAATCCTCTTATTCTTATTGACCGCCAGACCATTTCACCTCTATTCCCAACTGGTGATGTACCTGCAGTGATGTCTTCTACGGAAATATGGTTGTATGTCCTTTCTGTTATCCTGCTATTCTGGGAACTGGAGTCGTTATTAATAGGTGTTTCATCTGTATGCTATCCCTCATAACCCTCTCCATACCTGATGGAATGTGGCTCACGGGGCTGCTTTCATTCATGCATTTTAAATGTTAGTTAGATCTCAATGAATGGATGAATGAAAGCAGTCCCATGAGCCACATTCCTTCGGGTATGGAGAGGGTGACGAGGGATAGCATCCAGATGAACAATATTAATAACTCCAGTTCCCAGAATAGCAGGATAACAGAAAGGACACACGACCATATTTCCATAGGAGATATCACCAGTCAGGAATAGAGGTGAAATGGTCCGGCAGTCAAGCCGGATAAGAGGATTGAACCTAGGATAGCAGCCTCCTTAGACATTAACACTTTCGCCCGGCGAGGACTCAGCATTGAGTCCTCCGTAAAACAGGGGCAAGTCCGGCGAGGACTCAGCATTGAGTCCTTCGTGCGGCAACTTCAGAAGCGTTTTCGGGACGGTCTTGCTGTGGTTTTTGGACATTATATGCATATACTCTTGTAGGGAATTTCATTGCGAACACATTGATACCCAAATGAAAGTCCTAGGACCAGAATTGAGGTAACAAAGTTGAAAACAGAATACCCATTTTATTGGTCTTTATTAGCGCTCAAGGGGGTAACTCTCTGTCACTTTCCGTGCTTGTTGTGGATGGTACGCAGGGCTTTTGGACTTTATATTTGCATGCTCCTGTAGGGAATTCTATTGCGAACACAATGATACCAAAATGAAAGACGAGAATTGAGATGTCCAAAGTGAAGAGTGTACACATTATATTACTCTGGCTCGCTCCCGGGTAACACGCTCTCACTTTCTAACTTTCTCGTCGGACTTTTGGGCTTTATATGCATTTAGTGTTGTAGAGAATTCTATTGCGAACACATTGATACCAAATTGAAAAACCTAGGATGAGAATTGAGATGACAAAGTTCAAAAGAATATATACTTTTCAGAATGAGAAGCGCCTTGGGGTGGCGCAGCACTCTCTTTCTTGTAAGCGCGACCTGTTTTCATCAAGTCAGCGGGTGGAGATCGTTGCTGTTTTTTATATTATATGCATATAGGCCTGTTGGGAATTCTATTGCGAACACGTTGATACCAAAATGAAAGACCTAGGACGAGAATTGAGTTGACAAAACTGAAAAGAGTGTATACATTTTATCACTCTTGCGCACTCCCGGGTAACTTTCTCTCACTTTCTGTTAGTTGCGGATGGTAAGCCGGGCTTTTGGAGTTTATATGCATTTAGTCCTGTAGAGAATTCTATTGCGAACACATTGATACCAAATTTAATATCTTAGGATGAGAATCGAGCTGACAAAGCTGAAAAGATTATACACTTCAGAATTTAGCGCGCTCTCCCTCGCGCTCCCGCGGAACGCCCAAGCCCACCTGAGGTAGTGGGGAGGTCCCGCGCCCGGTGAGCGAAAGTGTTAAGATGTAAGTCTTGTCCTAATCACACACTCAGACCTTGATAAAGCAGGAATGCGAAAGATTGTGCAAATTCCTGACATAAAGTTCACAAATAAACAAGAGTGGGTTTTTATCTTATTATCAAATATAATAACAAGAGCTACTTGGATAACTTTTCCTTCAGGTCAAATTGTGCACAAAGAATAGTGTTGTGCTATATAACAAAATATATCCTTATGTTTTGTAATGGATGCCACTGCACAATTTGGAAACCATTTCGTCTCAGTTTGCCTACGTAGTGTATGTGCAACCCTCTGCAAGTGCTCTATCACATTTTCTAATAAAATCGTAACAGTCGAACATTAGTTTGCCACAATGCAGTAAATTTGAGAAATTACTTTTTATATAGTTTTCCAATACACACACACACACACACACACACTGCTTGAATATTTTACACACAGGACTTTTTTCATATTCATTTATTTTAGTAAACAAGATCATAACCAACAAAGACAAACAAGCAGAATTCAGTAGACAACAGTTAGTCATCTCATGAAACAAGCCATTAACCAAAAACTGTATTATATGACTTTTCTTAATGCCATTTATGAACAAACATATATACAAGTAGTTTAAACTTAATTGTAGTAGCATAACTAACAGCTGTATAAATTCTTCAGGCTGACTATACCAGCACAACACAAGATAAATCCCACTATATATATACGCTCAAGCAGCAACAAAATGGTCAAGAAAATCATTATACCACAGGTCCTTATGTTTACACACCATACGCTTAATCTGATATTTTACAATTAATTTTGTGTATATACTGCGCTCCAATCGTACGCACTAGGATAACTTTATAAAAAGTAGCAGCTCCTTTTACACATACTCAAACTTGATGCATATTTATCACAGTATTGGGTGTACACTACAAAAAACACTTGCAGCTATTATGGAATTGAATTGAATGGTACCATAGTACAAGGAGATGACAGACTTGTTCATCAACTGTTATCCTCCCACATCAATAGGTCATCTCCCAATCAGTCATCAACTATTAATTAAGCTTAGTCTTGAAAAATAAAGCTCTTTAAAGGATCTTAGCTTGAGTTGCATATCATTAGCAGATTAATACTGCAGTTTTAATTTATATATGGATCGGTGACAGGCCCTTTGTCTAAGAATACGCAGTGTCACAGGAAGTTATAAGTAATGACCAAACACTGAAACAAAAACCTTTAAGCATCAAGGATGCAACAGGATGAGTGATAACATGAAATATGATTCAAGCTATTTAAATGTTCTGCATGTCGATGTATTTGCATCCTTGACTCTAAATTTCACAATATGCACAACTAAGCAGCTTTCCCTAAATTGGTCAAATAAATTGTTTGGATAATTCTTAGTCTGAACAAATTTGGCATTTACATATCTCCCCCGTAATATTTGTTTATTAATTTTTCTGTTAACAGCTATACAACGTGAAGTAAAATCATGACATTAATTAGGCGCTTTGTGGGATTACTTGAAATATTCAGTATTTTGTGCAGTTNACTCCCCCGTCCTCTCTTCCTCCCCATCATTACCCCCTCCCTTGTCCCGTCGTCCTCAGTACCATCCCCCTCTCCCGTCCCCTCGCCCTCCCCACCATTCCCCACTCCCTCATCTAATGCATTCCCAAATGATCTGATGTTCCCATCAGAAAATTGGGAACATCAAATGATCTGATGATCCCATCACTAAAATATAAGAAAAACAATTAAAAAACGAAATGAAAAACAATGAAGAAATAAAAAAATAAACTATACTCACGAAATGAACGGTATGGTACACAACAAAGCTCCATTCCAACACAGTGTCACAAAATAATTTAATCAAAATGAAAATAATTCGAAATCTATGAAAATTCAACTTATCAATGAAATTGGGAAAACTGAAATGGAATCGTAACTTATTTAGTATAGCGTGAGTTGTTCTTACGTGCAACAGATGGCTCTGTTTTTCCAAAATGCATGTTTTTACTGTCACAGGTGTGTGTGGCATCTATACTTATACTCACAAAATGAACGGTAAGGTAAACAACACAGCTAAATTCCAACACAATATCACGCAAAATAATTAAATAAAAATAAATAAAAATATATGAAAATTTAATTTGTCAATGCAATCGCAAAGATTGAAATGGAATCGTAACATTTATTGTAGTGTGTATGGCTCTGACGTGCAACAGATGGCGCTGTTTCTTAAAAAAAGAAGAATGTTTTAACCATTTACAAGTGTGGCATCTATCTTGAGATGATTTTTTACATATTTTTTTTAGATGATCTATACATATACTTACGAAATGAACGGTGTAGTAAACAACACAGCTCAATTCCAACACAATGTCACACAAAATAATTAAATCAAAATTAAAATGAATCAAAATCTATGAAAATTCAATTTATTAATGAATCGGAAACATTGAAGTGGAAATCATAACATATTTAGTGTAGTGTGTGTGTTACTATTACGTTCAACAGCTGGCACTGTTTTTTCTTTAAATTATGTTTTTACCTGTCACAGGTGTGGCATCTATATAGTAGGCATATAAAAACACGTGCATATTCGAATGGAACGTTGTGTCACAATTTCAAAGCAATCAATGAAGAACTTTCGGGAGATAACAGCATGTGTTGCTCTTACGTTCAAGTGATGGCACCGTTTATCTAAAAAAGCATATTTTTTCCCGTCACAGGTGAGCCATGTATATAGTAAGTATATAAAAACATGCACCTATTCAAATCCAACGTTGTGTTAAAATTTCAAAGCAATCAGTTAAGAGGTTTCGAAGATTTCTCACATGAAAAAGTTTTTCAAAAAAAAAAAAAGCATGTTCTTTCCGTCACAGACGTGACATCAATATAATATGTATATAAAAACCCGCTCCGATACGAATGGAACATTGTGAAAATTTCAAAGCAATCGGTGAAGAACTTTCGGAGGTTAGCAATTTTGAACAAACGAACATTTCCATTTTTATTTATATAGATTCATGTAATTATACCACGTCACTCTTCAAAAACAGCTAACTTTGACAAGTTAGATGACGCGATCATTCAAAGTAAATAAATTTGTTTACAATATATGTCCCAAAAATATTGGTTTAGTGAGGATATTTGATGGCCTGGGAATGCATCTCCCACTTAGGGAATTGCGTCAATAGAAAATCTCTCGCCGTGTTCCAAACAAATACTTTACAAACAGTCTCGGAACATAACTCGTTCGTAATTGGGGAACTGCCTGTAAACTACTCGAAACTGTAACATGTTTAATAATGGTACCCAGTAGAGAAATATTACAAATATTTATTAGATATCACAACCACTTTACTCTCATTAATATAATATTAAATTTTCACAGGCCAGATATTTCTTAGCGTGGTGGGTTTAAACGTTATCTAATGTTTATTATACAGTAGTTAAGACTTTATTTGGCATGAAAAATAAAATTCATCCTTTAGAAATCCTTTAATCACAGAATGAGAAAGATAAAAGATACAGGAGGGTCAGGAAAAAGCAAACTTATTTGACTACAAAACTACATTAGCAGAATATTGCCATAACTTTTAACAAGGACATACATGCCACAAATAGAGGCTAATATTAAAATATAACATTGGAACAACAGCATAACAAATTGTATGAATAACCAAATAATTTAAATTTGTATGATGAACACATTGCAAAATATTTTGAGATTACAAAATAGTCTAGAATTCTTCTTTGTTTCAAGAATATTAACCATTACATTACAAAAACTGTTAACTGTCTTTCTTTTTTTTTTGTTTTGTTTTGTTTTACAAATTCCTGTACATTTTTAATACTGAGAAGCATTTCAACAAAAATGATAACACAAAATTATCACTAACTGGATGACCTGCTTTTTGCGTTACAAAATTAGGACGAACATTCACATTTAATAGCAGGCATCATGGCACAAGTTTATGCAGTGCTGAGGGGAAAAAAATATAGAGTACATAAAAATAAAACCTATATACATATAAACTGAATATATTACAATATGATGCGCTTGCAAATAACTGTAAAAAGACTAAGTACTGTGATCATATTTGGTTGTATAAAAGTGATGCAGACACTATTCTGTTCTGGGAGTGATGTTGGTTAATTTGTTATTATATTGGGTGGTCAGAGACTGGGTCATGACAAGTGATGATCCCTGCAACCACTGTATTGTAAATTATACTCGAATGAAATGTGTGGAAAATATAATACTGCTCATTGGAGAATATACAGATAATGACATGCACTGCCAACCATCATTTCAATGTTACTCATATGTACCAGTATTTACAATTATTTAATTGGGCTACACTTGTGATACAGCATTTTATGATTAAACTCAGTTCTAAGAAACAAATGCTGTTGGAATTATTTCCCTCTATATACAGTATGTAATTTTTAATTACCATTTCCTCTCGTGCCCCCTCTTCTGATTCAACTTTGACTTGTGCTTGCCTACATATCCCTTTATATTTTATGTTTTAGCAGCAAACAAGTAAATTATGTGCTAGTTAACAATAACCTCCACGTGGAAAATTAGTGATAACATTTTAGTGAATCTTGACCTATTCTCCAAATGTCTCGTCTTAATAATGGTCCAGGACAGACCAAACATCTCTGCAGGTGGGTTAGTGTGTGTTTGTGTCAGTCAAGATATGGGTTACTTCTATTTGTGAAGAATTCATTATCAAATGTTCCAGGCTTTCCATAAAGGTTATGATACTTGTTATCAGGTGTCTAGCAGGAATTTACATGAAGTTATGCCATGGACTAATGGAAGTTTCATGAGTAAGCAAGAAATCAAACTAATCTATTTATACCAGCATTAAGACAATTGCCAAACTAATATATTGAAAATACATGCCAAATTTCCTTCATTACTGTATTTAATTTTCAAATTTTTTAACATGGACCGAGAAATGTTTAATCAACTTTATTTGCAAAATTTACACTTGAACCAAATGTGGCTATTATTCCTTAACTTATTCATATACAGTACAGTATATGTCAAATCTTAAACTTAAAGCAATCCAAGATTTCTTGTGTATTATGTTACCAGTAATTTGTTTCGTAAATCAAGAACCCTATTTTCAAGCCAATATTTATCCAAGACTTTTCTGATGTTCTATTTTGTGCATATGTTTAAGACTTTATTAATGTCCCTCTTTCCCTTTCATCCATCTGCATACTTAATTCCTTAACTGTGTAGATCATATTACTGCATCGTCTGTCATGTGCAGTAAAAAATATTATGAAAAAAATAATTCTTCTGACATTCTTAACACTTTCAGCCGCCCAGCGATCGAGGAAAAAAAACCGTATGTGCGCGCAGCGCGGAAAAACAAAAATGTGTATACTCTTTTTACTCTCCTGACATTAGTTATCGAGCTACGTATTTCATTTTGGTACCAATGTGTTCGCAATAAAATTCTCTAGAAGAACATCGGTAAAAAAGGTCACTAAAGGTATAGGAGACCAGCACCAAAGAAAAAGCTACGTAGATGACTCGCCGTGAGCGCCAAACAGCAACAAAATGTTTCTACTCTTGGGATTGTTGTCAACTCCACACTTGTCCTACAGCGTTAATTTTGGTATCAATGGATTCGCAATGAAATTCCCAACACAGAGATATGAATATAAACGTAGAATCATGGTCGCGGCCCACCCGCAAGAGTGTGGGAAGTGGTGGAACTGTTACCCGGTATCGGTGACACATGCGCTTCGAAAGTTTATACTTATTTGACTGTCCTGACATTATTTTGTATGTACGTCATTCATTTTGTGCCAATGTGTTCGCAATAGAATGTTCTATGAGCACGTAGGGTAAAAAAAGATAAAAAAAGCGTAAGTTAGATTAGATTTTACCAAGACACGATTCTGAGTGATGTGTGCAGGCGGTCAGGTGGAAAAAGACGCACGGCGGAATCTTGCGCAGGTGAAAGTGTTAATTAGCATCCAGTAAGTATGAAAATCCATGTAAAAAGTCTCTGCCTATCATGGTTTAGCTGTAGTGGGCTACAAAAAGTGTGTGGATTGAGACGAGGTGCCACATCGAGAATAACTTGGTCCTTGGAACCAACCAGGTAACATGTTGAATTGATGTCAGTAGTGGTATTATTATGTATAACTTTGGAAAATTATGTTGTACAGACATATATGTACACCATGTATTTATTCATACCAATATATAATATATACAGTATGCATATAAGCCCATATCTTTAATTGCACACATTTTTCATGCAAATGTATATGAATACCATCGATTTGCTTTTACATTTTACTGAATCCAAAAGTTCAATGAATCATAGCATGGCTATCCATGTTTCAGTCAAAAGGTTCACACACGTCTCAGAACTGATGACATTCGAACACTTCGCGAACAGTGCTTTGTTGATAACTTTTGTTCAAACCAAAAGCTGTAAATGCTTCACCCACTTAATACAAATAATCGCCAACAGAACCTTAACACCTAACCTAACTTAACCAATGCCTAAATATGCACAGTATGGCAATATAACAATATTAATTTATATTGAGAAAATTCTAATTTTGACCATCATGTTAACATTTATGAATGCATCATTGGGGTCGACTGATGGATGGAATGAACATAACTGAGGATGGGTTGAGTCAGAATAGTACACATCTTTCTACTAAAGCCTTGGAAGGAAACTATGGTGCTTTTTCAAGAATGGCAAATAATCATCAAGGTCTCTTGTGTCAAATGATGCCTCCCTAGAATGTGTGGGGCTTTTGAATCAAATGGGGCACCCTAAATCATCTCAAGGTAATTGGAGCAGTGTAAGGTTAACTAATGTCACCCCTATTCATCGCCTTTCTAGAAAATGTAAATTAAGTTTACCTAATTTCTCTTCTCATGGAAGATTCCCGATTCCTGAGAATTATTATACCAAAGTCAATATGACCATTCTATAGAATGGTCATAGATTCTATACCATTCATAGAATGGTTCTATAGATTCTATTCTATGGTTTCCTAAACATTTAAATGGGTAATAAAATGAGGCCTAATAAGATAATATAAAGCTGAATAAAAATAACATTCATTAGATGTTTAGTTTGATGTTGGGCTAAAGATCTATCAAGGCCACCACCATAACTTGTGACCAACCAGCAAGTATATATATTTAGCTCTAAAACTGTCATGACACATCAATTCTCAGAGTATATACACTACAACATAGGACACACACACACACCTGTGCATATATTCCTGATTAGATGTTTTATTGCTAATATTTCTAGAAACAATTGCAGTATCATATCTACCTGAACATCCCTACATTTTACATTGATTTTGTTTGTTTTTGTGCTGGCATACTTATACGAGGGTAGAAATAGCCTTACCTACTCCATTCTTTTGAGATGTTTTATCATCTTGATAAACTTACTTGAAACTTAGATCCCTAATAATCATGACAGATTTATTTTTGCAACTTCTACATTTCCATCTAATATCTGGTAACACATTATTACCTAGGCTCGGAACCCTACATGTTTTAGCAATAAATTGCATCTTCCAATCTTTTAATATTTTGCCCATTTTAGCTTATCTAGATCATTGAAACAATTGAGTTTATTTCTCATCTTATTTTGTGCAATATATAAAAATCTGCAAATAATGATGATCAATCATGTCTAAATTGGTTATACAGTATACAGAGCTTGGGGCACTCCACTTAAAACTGTTTTCCACTTGGACATAACTCTATTTATAGTAAGTAATTAACAGTCTCCCTGGCTTGGTGCCTTATTATGTAGCACCATCAGGGTTGCAGGATATTCAAAGGTGCTAAATATCACAGAGGATGCCAATACAAAAACAAAAGCACATAAGATGATTTCAAAGATATCAGATTCATTGAGGATTTTGAGGGACAAATAACCACGAGGGACATTTGGGGAGCAATACACACAACGTCTTGAAAATTGGACATTCTACGAGGATGGCATGACTGGAAGAGGGACAAGTAGTTCAGACAAAGAGTATGGTGGTATTCCATTAAGTGCCATGTGCTAAGTGTGTATGGCCACTATATAAAACCAAGCACAGAACCACTTCCAACCGCCAATTACGGTGGTAGGAGGAAGGCCAAGGTGTACAAGAGTATACAGTTTGTTACCTGTAACACAAGACCAAAGACCCTGCCAACAATCTCGGATTGATGGAATGACTGGGTAGAAACCTGAATGAGGAATGCCTGTTGGGAAATAAGCCAAGTGCTCGTAGCCTCCTCCTTAGGGGCAGCATCCACACACACTAAATTAGGTAATACAAATGGTAATAAATATTTGTATTAAGGTAATAAATAGATTATTACCAGTAAATCTCAATGTGTTAAATTTACTAGAAATAAAAAACAGCCAAATATTGGATTTTGGCTACCACAAGATGTATAGGATTAAATGACTCGAGCTATAAGAGCAGTTTGAGAATCGACCACAATGACAAAGGAGTGCCGACGATGGAAAAGCAGTTGATGAAGAGTATACAAAATCGCATATAGTTCAGCCCTGAAGATGCTAGCTGGGTGTGGGCAGCACATATAGGTTGCTCTGGAAGGACTATGAAGTAGCCAACACACCAACAANCCATAGTCTCCTGAGACTGACGGATGCCTACTATTACTGAATTACTTAAGTGTTGTTACAGGATGAGAGCTATGCTCATTGTGTCCTGGTTTCCCAGCACTCTGTCATATAACGCTTTGAAACTACTGACAGTTTTGGCCTCCACTCTGTTTGCAAAAGAAAAACTGTCTAATAATGCTTTGGCACCTTTGTTTCCTTAGCTTGAATTTGTGGCCTCTTGTTCTTGAAGTTGCTGGTTTCAGGAATTCCTCTTAGTCAATTTGGCTGAGTTGTTATTATTTTGTAAGTGGTGACCAATTCAGCTCGTTTTTTTTTCTTCTATTTTCTAGCTTTGGCATGTGTGTGTTACTTGCTCTCTACACCTCTGTAAAGGAGGGGGGGGGGGAGGGGCGAAATTCTGGCTCTGGTTCCCGGGTAGGCCCAACAAAACTCCAAGGCTGATGTGACTAGTAGTTGAGAGCCACCGGGGCTCACACAGAGAGAGGCATTTCATTACATTCACCTCTGGTTTTTGTGATTTGGCGTGGAATGACCCGATTACTGTATTGTATGCAATGCATTCACGATTCTTTAACATTCACTGTAAAGCTTTAGCCTTCCATTTCAGAACTCCTTGAAACATTAGTTTAGTTTTAGTTTTAGTTCATTTATTATGCACCCCATACCCATCTTGTGGGCGGTAGTGGAAAGGGTTACAGAGGCACATAATGGGCTCAGGGACTGAACCCCACAATTCATTTAGCTAAGCAAGTTACAATCTTGATGAGCTAGTTACAAAATTCAATATAAGTCGTCACATCAACAATGAACATTATCATCATGTAAAGTGGGACAATATTTATGTAAACCCAATTTTTCAATTTTCAGGGTTCATTGTCTGACCTCCTTATTTCAACAAACAGTGGAGCATGTGCGAGGTCTGCACACCCGTGAGAAGTGGCAGCTAGAGGTGGATGATGATAATGGCGGCTGCACTCAGTTGGTGAGCAATATTTACCTTCCATATGACTGTAATCTCTGAATGGTTATCAGAATACTATACACACACATATCTGCACATGTGCAAAAAATAAAATAAAAAATAAAAAAAAATAATCTTGTAGAATGAGTATTTTGAAAGCAGTATGTAAGGGAAAGTAGAAGTAAAGTAAATACCTATACAGTATTTTATTTGTTGGGTGAGGTGTAGTAGTTTTTAGGTGGCGAGCTCAGTCAGCATCTCGGTGCCAAATGCAAGGTTTGCTAGCACTGCAGTGTGTTGACCTCGGATGTTCCTATGAACATTTTTATACTTATTAGTTACTATAGTATTTGTTTGTTGAATAACAGAAACTTAGAAACTTAACTTGGAAACCGTCAAAGAAGGAATAATTTAAATAGGGAGATTGAAGAAATCGAGCGGAAATTGAAACACTCATATGAAACTGAAGAAAGGCAGTTAGAACAGAAAGCAATTCAGGAAATAAAGAAAAATCCAAAATATTTCTTCTCATATGCGAAATCAAAAGCAAAAACCACTGCCAGTATTGGACCTATTCGTACAAGTGAAGGTTCATACACGGAGGATGACAAAGAAATTAGTGAAATCCTAAAAAAGCAGTATGAGGACATGTTTAGCACTCCAATAAACAACATGAAAGTGGAAGATCCAGATAATTTCTTTATGCGGGATATTCAAACCCCTGTAAATATAACTGATATCAACACGAGCGCACTAAATTTTGAAAGAGAAATTGAAGACATGCCCATGCACTCGGCCCCAGGTCCTGACTCATGGAATTCAATATTTATAAAGAAATGCAAAGTGCCGGTAGCACAGGCACTCAGTATAGTGTGGAGGAAGAGCTTGGACACGGGGGAGATACCAGATGCACTTAAAGTAGCAGACATAGCCCCTCTACACAAGGGAGGGAGCAAAGCATTGGCAAAGAATTATAGACCAGTTGCACTAACATCGCACATCATAAAAGTATTTGAGAGAGTGATTAGGAGTCAGGTCACCAATTTCATGGAGACCAATGACCTTCACAACCCAGGCCAACATGGATTTCGAGCGGGAAGATCGTGCCTCTCACAGCTACTTGAGCACTACGACAAAGTCACTGAGGCATTAGAAGAAAAACAGAATGCTGATGTGATATACACGGACTTCGCAAAGGCTTTCGATAAATGTGACCATGGCGTGATAGCACACAAAATGAAGTCAATGGGAATAACCGGTAAAGTAGGACGCTGGATACTCAATTTTCTGTCAAACAGGACTCGGCGAGTAATGGTCAACCATATAAAATCTAGTCCAAGTGCAGTTAAAAGCTCTGTACCTCAGGGTACAGTCCTTGCACTGCTGCTTTTCCTTATTCTCATATCAGATATAGACAAAAATACAAGTCACAGCTTCGTATCATCCTTTGCAGATGACACAAAAATCAGTATGAAAATTACCTCGGCTGAAGACATTGAAAAACTTCAAGCTGATATTAATGAAGTTTTCGACTGGGCATCAGAAAATAACATGATGTTTAACAGTGATAAATTCCAGGTACTCAGGTACGGTAAAAATGAGGACCTTAAACATAATACAGAGTACAAAACACAATCAAATGTACCCATAGTAGGAAAACAGCATGTAAAGGATTTGGGAATAATAATGTCTGACGACCTAACGTTTAAGGAGCATAACCAAGCAAATATTGCGACAGCCAGAAAAATGATAGGATGGATTACGAGAACTTTCAAACTGTACAGGGATCCCATCACAATGGTTGTACTCTTCAAGTCACTTGTGTTGTCCCGTCTTGAGCACTGCTCAGTACTCACTTCCCCCTTCAGAGCAGGAGAGATTGCTGAAATAGAGGGAATACAGAGAACGTATACGGCACGCATAGACGAGGTAAAGCACCTAAATTATTGGGATCATCTCAAAGCTCTCCAAATGTACTCACTAGAAAGAAGACGAGAGAGATATCAAATAATATACACCTGGAAGATACTGGAGGGCCAAGTACCAAATCTGCACAGTAAAATAACGATGTACTGGAGTGAACGATTTGGAAGAAAATGCAGAATAGAACCAGTGAAGAGCAGAGGTGCCATAGGCACAATCAGAGAACACTGTATAAACATCAGAGGTCCGCGGTTGTTCAACGTCCTCCCAGCAAGCATAAGAAATATTGCCGGAACAACCGTGGACAATGGATGGATGAAAAACGATCCTTCGCGGCGGGGATCGTATTCCAGGGCCCTGCCCGAACGCTACGCGTACTAGTGGCTGTACAAGAATGTAACAACTCTCTTGTATATATCTCAAAAAACATGTGAGAGGTGGTGGAGGTTATCTCGAGAAGATTTCGGGGCTTAGTGTCCCCGCGGCCCGTTCCTCGACCAGGCCTCCTTTTTGTCACACACTCCCCAGGAAGCAGCCCGTAGCAGCTGTTAACTCCCAGGTACCTATTTACTGCTAGGTAACAGGGGCATCAGGGTGAAAGAAACATTTTGCCCATTTGTATCAGCCTCCACCGAGGATCGAACCCGGAACCTCAGGACTACGAATCCGAAGGCTATCCATCCAGCTGTCAGGCGCCCCTTTTGGAAGCCAAAAGTGTCAGTAGTTTCAAAGTATTAAACTGTCAATACTAGTAGTTTCAAAGCATTATATGACAGTACTGGAAGTAGGACACCATGAGCGTAGCTCTTGTGGTGTCCTGTCTTCCCAGTCTCCCTCCCGGGTTGGGAGTCCCTGTGCCTTTTTTCACCAACTCGAGGTCAACTCGGAGCTCACAGTTCCTGCGATAACTGATGGAAAACCAATCATACTGGCATTTGCCTTTCCATGGAGACTTTGGCCCCCGTGGAGAGAGGGGGGGGGGGGGGGGGGACCTGCTGCTGTGGGTAACAGCTCTCCTATCAACCTACCCTGGCTTTGCTGCCTTGGAGAGGTAACTCCAGACCAACAATCAGAGCACAACTCCATAGTCTCCCCGAGATGATGATGGATGCCTACTTACTACTACTATATCATACAGTTAACCTGGTTGATGGCGTTCTGGGAGTTCTTCTACCCCCAAGGCCCCGACCCCCCCGAGGCCAGGCTTGACATGGTGAGAGTTTGCGTCCAATCTAGGGGCTGTTGCTTGGAGCGGCCCGCAGGCCCACATACCCACCACAGCCCGGTTGGGGCCCACTCCTTGGAGGAATAATCTAGTTTCACTCTTGAAGA